>SJYO01018757.1:47053626-47210420 GCA_006410555.1 Capra ibex | reverse complement strand
ATTGTACATATGACAGTACATTCTTAACTTAGCGGTCAGGTACAGACTGCATCCCACGTCGAACGAACCCCGACCACGTACCCCTACTGGGTCTCTCTACAACACCCCTCCCTCCACCCTCCCCCCAAGTACAAACCCTTGCGTACATTCTTAATTTCTAAAATTTTAAAATTTTTATTTTTTTTTAATTTTTTTTATTTTTTATTTTATTTTATTACATATTGTAATTTTTTTTTTGACTGAAGGTATTTTTACTTCGGTAATTTTCAAAAACTTTTTATTACAAAGATAAGTAAATGTCCACTAAATAAGTTCCGTGACAGGGAAAAAACCTCTTCCCACAGTTCGATTTTTGTAATATATAAGTTCTAAACTTCGACAGTACCTTAATAGTCTTCTCTAAATTGTGCACTAAGGTTCACAAAGAGAGAGATGTTTCGGTTTTCCACGATACCATAAAATTCACTCAGTTCAGGAAAATTAATTCTCTTCTTACAGAACAATCAATCGGTAAGAGTTAGGACACAAAGAGACATACTGAATAATTAATTAAATGTTTGTAATAAACACTGGTACACAAGACGAGGTAAACCCTTCCGACGTAGCGACAGTAGACAAATCACAGAACGATCTTCAGTAACAAAACTATTTTATCCTGTAAGACGTAAATAACTCACAGTTTTCCCTGAAGTCGTTCTGAATTTTAATCTGAACGGTCGACACACGAGGTCCGTTACCCTTGAATACCCGGACAGAGTGATAGGGAACTGAGACTGTCAGAAACGGAATCGGTCCGTTCCTTAAAGTTACGGACTCAGAGGAAAAAAAAAAAAAAGTTTACAAACCTTTCGTCGGGAACACCAGTTGGTCTAGTCGGTTACCGAGATTTATCTTGGGTGTCAATCCGGTTGATTTCTTCCTTATAATCCGGTGTACGGCTCTCCAATACACCTCCCTAGTGGACCTCTCTTATGGTCCACTGTCTGACCCTCTACATCTCGTAGTGGTAGGTCCGTAGTAGCGAATACGTGGAGGATGACACACGGTTCGCCAGGTCCGTAAAGTATGTACAGTCAAGTAAATTCAGAATACTGGTCCATGTGTACGGGTAAAATGTCTACTTCTTTTAACCAAAGTATCTTTTTTTAAACTGAATCGGGTACCGTATATCGATGATTCTTCGATTCAGTCTTAATCTTCGGTTCATATTCTGGTATCGAACGGATGATTGTCCGAAACACGTTTAATCTTTTTCCACGGGTTGCCGTGTACCGAACCACTTGTATGACGCGGACACTTGCATAATCATGTTCCATGAGAAGGACGATCAGCTACGTCAGGACCAAATCCCGAGTACTGAACCATTCATCGTGTGACCGATGTCAAGTCACGGGTGAGTGAACGAGTCGGGTCACGGAAACACTTTCCGTACCTGACTGGTTAAGAAGGACCGTCGGGAGCACCGTCCGGTCTATATAGATTCGGAGGGGGCACTCACTACAACTTAACACACACAGTTTGACCAATCCGGTGTCACGGGCTATGAACCAGTTTGTTATAAAATCTCAAGAAACTTCCACAAAAACCTACTCTAATTGCAGATTTAGTCATCTGAGACTCATTTCGTCTACAGGAGATATTACACACTTTTACAATCAGTGAGTCAACACAGGTTGAGTAACGCTGAAGTACCTGACATCAGACGGTCCGAGGAGAGGGGTACCCTAAGAGGTCCGTTCTAACGACCTCATCGGTAAGGGAAGAGGTCCCCTAGAAGGACTGGGTCCCTAGCTTGGGTTCAGAGGGTGTAACGTCCGTCTAAGAAATGACAGACTCGATGGTCCCTTCGAAGTATTACACCCTTCTAAAGTAAGTTAGTAAACTTCTTGCATAGTTATAGATACATCTATGTCTATGTATTTATATGCAAAAACAACAACAAATCAGAGAGTCAACACAGGTCAAGAAACGCTGGGTTACCTGACGTCGTGAGGTCCGAAGGGACGGAAAGTCATAAAGGGGCTCAAAGGAGTTTGAGTACAGGTAACTCAGTTACTACGGTAGGTTGGTAGAATGGGAGACAGTAGGGGAAGAGAAGGACGGGAGTCAGAAAGGGTTATAGTCCCCGAAAAAGTCACTCAGTCGAGAAACGTAGTCCACCGGTTTACCTCGAGGTCGAAGTCGTAGTCAGGAAAGTTACTTTTAAGTCCCAACTAAAGGAAATACTACCTGACCAGAGAGTTCTCAGAAGAGGTCGTATAAATGTATATATTTTTTATATATAATATGTATACACGTATAAATGTATATTTGTATATTTAATGTGTGTGTGTGTACGTGTGTGAGTAATATAAAGAGACTTCTCGAGATTATGTTGGTGTTAGATCTCAAATATAAGAAAAGTGTTGAGGTTTCTTAAGAAAGAACTATAGGTACTCTCTTCTACTGGTCTCACGTTTATTCTTGTAAGGTTCAACCAACTTTGTGAGAGGACTTTCTCATGGTTAATCATTTTGATACAGTCACATCTTCCCTCAGAAATCCTGTACGAAGTCCCGAGGAGTGAACCACGACAGGATATGTTGTGAAGACAGTCACCGAATACTACATCCTAGTACGTTTAGGTTAAACCCCTACTTTACTTCGGTCCTTCCTATTGATTGTACTGTCTACTGTCCTAGTTCTAAAACTGTCCAACTCAATGATACGACTTTGATTGTTCTTCCTATTACCGTTTTGGGATGTAAAATCTATTTTTTTTTTAGTTATCAATATCGTGTCGAGATCTAAATCTAAATATTTCCATATAAAATTTACCTTGTCAACTTAAAACAAGAAGAGTTCAAGTTTTACTGAGGTGTTTCATTGTCTCAATGAGATTTTTACAATTATTATAATTTGAGTTTTCTGTTTTTACAATCATATAGGATATATTGTCATAAAGACATCAAAAGTATTCAGACTTTTATGGTCTTTATAGTGTTGATTAAGATTTTCTAACGTGTGAAGTATTCCCTGTATCAAGTCAATTCAGGTCTGTGAGTCAGTACAGGTTGAGACGCTGGGGTACCTGACGTCGCACGGACCGGAGGGACAGTTTAGTGATTGAGGGTCTCAGACGAGTCTGAGTGGTGGATTAAGAAAAGATTGACTAACTTTAAACCAATTAAAAAGAAAAAAAATTTCCAAAAAGATTTCTTACCACAGTTAAAGTGGTGGATAATTAAACCTTAATTTATTAACACAAAATTTCTTAATAAAAGGATATTAGTACTCGTACTGATTGATGACGACGATAAAAAATTAGTAAAGATAATGATACGGTAAGTGACACCATAAATTTTATAAATTAGAGTAAATTTAGAAAGTTGTTAATAGACTTCGAGGCTCTGGAACCCATAGATGGGGTCCTGTGACGAACACTCGTTGTTTCGATTATAAATTCAGATTTCGGTAGACTCAAGTTTCTAGGACGAGACTCGACGATATGAAACACTTCGAATAGAGGTGTCTACGATGTATATAGGAATAAAAGGTGGTACGAAAGAAATGTAGTAGTGGATGCCACAAAAGATGGAGAAAAGACATATGGAATGTTCTAGGTCGAGTGAGAGTAGAAACTCTATTTCAGACGGGTGTCACTAATTAAGTCCGATGTTACTGGAAAAGAAAGAGACGTAATCTATAAAACCAATACTCATCTTCTAGTTTGACTTGATGAAATTCGTTTTACCTCTTAAATAATCGAGAGTTCTCGTCTGTCGTCTTTTCTTTCCCCCGTCTAAGTGAAAACTATTGAAGTCCTTGTTCTCTGGTCTTGGACGTTTGAAACACAGAGGGACAGAAAGTAGAAAAGGAGGCACATATAGTCGAAGAAAGAGAGTGACCGGAGGGGATGTCCTGACCTTGACTCTGAAGTCCCTCGAGACTAACGTACAAGAGTCGGAGTCAGGGTCCCTTGTTCAAAAACCAAAAGAATTAATGGATATAACTCTATATAAATTCATGTTATTGACACGGGTAAATTCACATGTAGCATTAGTTAGACCCGTTTACATATGTAGATGTACGTGGGTGTCGGGAAGGACCCACCGAGTCACCATTTCTTAGGTGGACGGTTACGTCTTCTGTACCCAAACTAGAGACTAGACTTTTTTAGGGGACCTCCTCTTTTACCGTTGGGTAAGGTCATCAGAACGACCCCTTTAGCGTATCTGTCTCCTCGGACGACCCGATGTCAATCGACCCAATGTTTTCTCAACATATACTGAATCCTTGATTTGTTATACATTGGTAGTAATGTTAGAGTTATGTCCGAAAAGGGTAGTACGGTTGAGTTCGAAATTTCTTGGTTTTCTTCCTGAGACCATTCGGAACTCAGTCATGTACAAGGTATTTGGTTAGTGTTCCTTCTACTCTTGGTACTACCTGTCGAGGACGATTATAGTTTACGACCTCATCTCTTTCACGTTTTTCCATTATAGACATCGGATCTTTATCGGGGTCCTTTGTAGTAATACTCAAACTCTACTCCTTTTGTGTGGGATACAGTAAGAATCAAATTAATCCTCTGACTTTAATGTGTCATTAAAATTATCCTTTCGAAATTATGTTTTACGTAATTGCTATCGTTCCCTAACCGATCATTTTTCATCTGTCTTGAAAACAATAACAACAAGTCAGCGGCTCAGTACAGGTCGAGAAAACACTGGGGTCCCTGACATCGGGTGGTCCGAAAAGACAGGTACTCTAAAGGGTCCTTTCTTATGACCTCACCCAACAGTAAAGGAGGAGGTCTCCTAGAAGGACTGGGTTCCTAGTTTGAGTGAAGAGGACTTAACTGTCCGTCTAAGAAATGGGAACTCGGTGGGCCCTTCGGGATTTCTCTTGCGATTTCTCATAGTTTTGCCGATAATATTCTTTCTCGGTGATAAGGATTCCGACTCCGTCCCGTGGGTTCTCTCTTCGAAGGGGACCCCGACTCCAGATGTGGAGTCACTCCGGTAGGGGTACCAGGTGGCTTACTACTCCGACATACTGTGGCCACCTTGAAAGTCCTTTAGGAGGAACACTTCGAAAGGTCTTCGGGTGAGAGATTCCGTTTTCGACAAGGGAACTATCACAGAGTGACCTTCGTTGGGTGATTTTTACGGACTCCACCTGCGTACAGTCGACAACCAGTTACCTACAATAACTGAGGACACGTGTCTCCTCGACTATTAACCTCTCGGGTCCATGACCCTCACCATCTCACTCCGAAGGTTCAACCGTGTAGTCTTGGTTTTTCCTTTTGAGAAATGAAGACGTTACTGTCTCGAATTGGAGTACGGACGATCGTTTCCTCTTTAATTTCCCGGGTCAAGGTAAAAGTGTCTAGTCAGTTTTTCCTATATAAACCTTGACTGTGCATTATGTAACGATTAGTCGAGTATGGAGTTTAACAAAAATGATTAGTGAGGGACTTAAGGTTGTTAGTGACCACCTTAGATTATGACTAACGTACGGAGGGGTCAATAAAGACTGTATTAATAGACATGTATCGATGTGTATGTAACCAGAAAGGTTGATTCCTTAATGGTCTACTATTTTTTTTGTACAGGATCTAATGACATTCGAAGGGAAGAGGGGTACGGATATCATAAATCATCTTACGATCCGAGTGTACTCATGGAAATCACGTATAGTATGTACTCGTCTCTAACGTCTTATTGGGGTTTGGAGATGCGGTCTCGACGGTTCTCCTGTGGAGGTCGATTTAGGTAGGGTGTCTGTGAGCAAGTAAAAATTTAGAATGAACATGTCACAAAACAGATGAGTCAAAAAACTTTAAAATTTGATCACCAGTTATATGTTTTGACCTTAAAATGTATCTTTGCCTCGTAAGACCTTTTTACTCCCGACTACGTGGTTGTCCGGACGTGTTCAACCGACCTCAAGTGGTGGTCGGAGAGCAGAGAAAGCAGTATCAAAAGTATACCGGTCAAGTGAAAACAGTTTCCAAACCTCATAAACTCAAGTGATGGGCGGAGGGGGGTGGTGGGACGGCTGTCCTGTCTAAGGGAATTGAGGAAAACACCCAGTTCTTCACACCCCCTCCTTTTTTCGTCATTAATCTATATTCATAAAACTTTTATGACTATTGAAAAGTCCGAGAAGTATGTGTGTAGTCTTAACAACTCATAGAAATTTTACTTACCAGACTAAAGTGTTTCTTGAATTGTGACCAATACTTAAATCCTAGGAACTGTCCTATAACCTACTTTGTTAACTGTCTCATAGATCAAATTCTCCGAAGTGAAGATAATAGATTGGTCATTGGTCGTGTAAAGTGTTAGAGGGACGAGGAATCGAACGACTAGACTGTCATTGTCCCGAGCAAGACTGTGACACTAACATTCTCCGACGATATTTGTCTTCGAAATAAGTAAAACTTATTATACTACTGGAACGAATTATCCCTCAAACCTTACCTGTGTATGTGTGACGATGTAAAATTTTTCTATTGGTCCTTCCTGGATGACATGTCGTGTGCCTTGAGACGAGTTACAATACACCGTCGGACCTGCCCTTCCCTCAAATCCCCTCGTGCCTATGTACATATACATACCGATCCGGGGAAACGCCAGGTGGACTTTGACAGTGTTGTAATAATTAGTAGATATGAGTTTTACATTTTATTTTTTAAATTTTTTTCTTACGAATTAATTCGTTCTTAAAATTAATTAGTGAGAAAAAGAAAAAAACGGTACTTCACTACTCTGGTCTACGATACTAGAATCAAAAGACTTACAACTCGAAATTCGGTTTAAAAGGTGAGAGGAGAAAGTGAAAGTAGTTCTCCGAAGAATCAAGAAGAAGTGAAAGACGGTATTCCCACCACAGTAGACGTATAGACTCCAATAACCATAAAGAGGGCCGTTAGAACTAAGGTCGAACACGAAGGAGGTCGGGTCGTAAAGAGTACTGCATGAGACGTATCTTCAATTTATTCGTCCCACTGTTATATGTCGGAACTGCATGAGGAAAAGGATAAACCTTGGTCAGACAACAAGGTACAGGTCAAGATTGACAACGAAGGACTGGACGTATGTCCAAAGAGTTCTCCGTCCAGTCCACCAGACCATAAGGGTAGAGAAAGTCTTAAAAGGTGTCAAATAACACTAGGTGTGTCAGTTTCCGAAACCGTATCAGTTATTTCATCTTTATCTACAAAAGGACCTTGAGAGAACGAAAAAGCCACTAGGTCGTCTACAACCGATAAACTAGAGACCAAGGAGACGGAAAAGATTTTGTTCGAACTTGTAGACCTTCAAGTGTCAAGTGTATAACGACTTCGGACCGAACCACTTAAAACTCGTAATGAAATGATCACACACTCTACTCACGTTAACACGTCATCAAACTCGTAAGAAACCGTAACAGAAAGAAACCCTAACCTCACTTTTGACTGGAAAAGGTCAGGACACCGGTGACGACTCAAAAGGTTTAAACGACTGTATAATTTACGTCGTGAAAGTGTCGTAGTAAAAAGTCAAAACTATATCGAGTTGATCTCAAGGTAGTGGAGGTGATCGAAACAAGTATCACTACGAAAGATTCCGGGTGAACTAAAGTGTAAGGTCCTACAGACCGAGATTCACTCACACTCACTAGTATGGTAGCACTAATAGACCCAGTACTTCTAGAAAAAACATGTCAAGAAGACACATAAGAACGGTGGAGAAGAATCATAGAAGACGAAGACAATCCCGGTATGGTAAAGACAGGAAATAGTTCGGGTAGAAACGTACTTTACAAGGGAACCATAGAGATTAAAAGAACTTCTCTAAGATCAGAAAGGGTAAGACAACCAAAGGAGATAAAGAAACGTAACTAGCGTCTTCTTCCGAAAGAATAGAGAGGAACGATAAGAAACCTTGTGACGTCAGTTTACCCATATATAAAGGAAAAGTGGAAACGAAGAGTGAAGAGAAGAAAAGTGTCGATAAACATTCGGGAGGAGTCTGTCGGTAAAACGAAAAAACGTAAAGAAAAAGAACCCCTACCAAAACTAAGGACAGAGGACATGTTGCAGTGTTTGGAGGTAGGTATCAAGTAGTCCGTGAGATTCAAGATCAGGAAATTTAGATAAAGAGTGAAGGTGACATATCAGTATTCCCTAAATTAAATCCAGTATGGACTTACCAGATTACCAAAAGGGGTGAAAGAAGTTAAATTCAGACTTCAACCGTTATTTCTCAAGTACTCGACTCGGTGTCAGTCGAGGACCAGAACAAAAACGACTGACATATCTCGACGAGGTAGAAACCGACGTTTCTTATGTTAGTTAGACTAAAGTCACAACTGGTAGACCACTACAGGTACACATCTCAGAAGAGAACACAACAACCATCTTCCACAAACGATACTGGTCACGTAAGAGAACTGTCTTGGATAATCAGAAACGGGACGAAGTAAGGCGTAAGGTTCCGGTTTAAACGGACAATAATGTCCACAAAGAACTGAAGGATGAAAACGTAAGGTCAGGGGATATTACTTTTCCTGTAGAAAAAACACACAATCAAGATCTTCCAGAACATCCAGAAGTATCTTGGTAAGTTGAAGTCGAAGAAGTCTCAATGACCAACCCCGTATCTGAACCTAATGGCACCACTATAACTTGCCAAACGGAACCTTTACTTGTCTCTAGTAGGACATTAAACCCAAGGACGGGTGTCATCATCTATATTACCAGTAGACTCAATTTAAGTGGGTAAGGTCAGGTAGAATCAAGCGACTAAGGATCTTACAACTGCAAGTGAGAACGGTAGAGGACAAACTGGTGAAGGTTAAACGGAACTACGTACCTGGATTGTAAGGTCCAAGGATACGTTATAACGAGAAATATCGTAGCTTGAAACGAAGATAGTGGTCAGGGTAGGTGTTGACCCACAACAAAAACGAAACCGAGGTAGGGAAGTAAGGAAGACCTCAATAAAGAGGGGACTAGAGGTCATCGTATAACCCGTGGACGACTGGACCCCTCAAGTAGAAAGTCACAGGATAGAAAAACGGAAAAGTATGACAAGTACCCCAAAAGTTCCGTTCTTATGACTTCTACCAAACGGTGAGGGAAGAGGTCACCTGGTGTAAGACAGTCTGGAGAGGTGGTGCTGGGTAGACAGAACCCACCGGGGTGTGCCGTACCGAATCAAAGTAACTCAATCTGTTCCGACACCAGGGTACACTAGTCTAACCGATCAACAGACACTAACACCAAAGTCAGACAGACGGGAGACTTCGGGAAAGAGTCATGAATGACAGAATGAACCCAAAGAGAATGGAACCTGAACGCCATAGAGAAGTGCCGACGAGGTCGGATCTGTCGTATAATTTTTCGTCTCTGTAATGAAACGGTTGTTTCCAGGTAGATCAGTTCCGGTACCAAAAAGGTCACCGGTACATACCTACACTCTCAACCTGATATTTCCTTCGACTCACGACTTCTTCACTACGAAACCTTGACACCCCAACCTCTTCTGAGAACTCTCAGGGGACCTGACTTTCCTCTAGGTTGGTCAGGTAGGATTTCCTCTAGTCAGGACCCACAAGTAACCTTCCTGACTACAACTTCGACTTTGAGGTTATGAAACTGGTGGACTACACTTCTCGACTGAGTAAACTTTTCTTGGAACATGAACCTTTCTAACTCCCGTTCTCCTCCTCTGCCGTCTCCTACTCTACCAACCTACCGTAGTGGCTGAATTACTTGTACCAAAACCCACCTGAGGTCCTCAACCACTACTTGTCCCTCCGGACCGCACGACGTCAAGTTCCCCAGCGTTTCTCAACCTGTGCTGACTCACTGACTTGACTTGACTAAAAAAAATTGAAAAGAGAAATAACGAAATTCTTGAGGTAGAGAAAAGTGGACGGAGAGAACGTCAAACTATTGAAACGGTACTGAGAGTATAATGGTCCTTTTAGTGGTCTTGTTAGAAGTTCTCTACGTAGATACAACATCAGAGTAGGTACTTTCTTCTTTTAAGTTCCCCTTTTTTTAGGGAGAATTTACGTAGACCTAAGCAAATTGACAACAACAGCATATCAGTGATTCAGGACAGTCGGAAGAAATACCAAGTCAAGAGTGTAGATATGTACTGATGTCCTTTTTGGTATCGAAACTGATACGTACGTACGATTTCCGTGAAGTCAGCACAGGTTGAGAAACGCTGGGATACCTGACATTGGGTGGCACTAGGAGAGAGGTACCCTAAGAGGTCCGTTCTTATGATCCTACTCAAAAGTACGGAACGAGGTACCCTAGAAGTGTTAGGTCCTACCTTGGGTGTAGAGGACTCCGAGGACTGAACGTCCCTCTAAGAAATTACGACGCGGTAGTACTCAGTTTCGGTATGGTCCACGGGTCGAAACTGATATAACTGGTCGTGTCACTATATCTGGAATCAGCCGTTTCACTATAGAAACGAAGAATTATACGACAGATCCAAACAGTATCTAGCATGAATTTATAATAGAATGCAAATTCAGGAAAAGTCTGATGGAACATATTTTACGATAATTATTACGGGGTAGGACTATAAAGGGTATATTAAGGGAATGAAATAAAACAGGTATTGTAGACAGTGGTAGACTGTATATACGATATGAACGAATAAATAAACAACGGATACAAAGGGGGAACCCTATATTCGAAAAAATTGGTATTTCTGAGATGACTAAAACAACTGACGACGTGGAGGTTATGATCTTGGGACATATCATGGACCATCTACTAGGGTTTTACTTACTTACTTACCTGTCCACTGGATACTCCAAACTGACTAGGAATCGACAACGTGTAGTACAATTGTAGGTAACGCACCCGGAAAACTGGTTCTGAACAACCGGAAAACGAGGATTAAAATAACGGTGGATGTTACCGGAGGAGTGGGACTGGGTTTTTACGGTAGGTGTCCACGGAAATCGTGGAGGTTCAGAGGTAAGACCCTGTGTTCTTTTAAAGACACATTCTTATAGTGTCAGTTCCGTACTCCTCGAGACGGAACCCTGTGTGAAAGATGACAAAAGGGTCACGGGAGCTTGGTACGGTCCACCTGTGTCGACACATACATCGAAGTGGATTACTTGATGTCAGAAGAGGACCCTCAGTCCCCTATACAGGAGAATCTGACTTTCGAGACATCGAGGGGTTTGAATGACCTATAAAAATTTATAAAAGAGAACCCGAAGGGACCACCTAGTCACCATTTCTCAGGTGGACGGTTACATCCTCTACGTCCAAACTGGGGACTAAGTCCTTGTGGGCTGTACGGTATATCGTTGATTCGCGAACACGGCGTCGATAACTCGTGTGTCAGATCTCGGACACGAGACGTTGTCCTCTTCGGTCACGTTTCTCTTCGGGTGTGTGGTGACGATCTCTCCTCGGGCGTAAGTGGTGTTGATCTCTTTCGAGTGGGTGTCGGTGTTTCTGGGTCGTGTCGGTTTTTATTTATTTATGTTAAAATTTTTTCTAAAGGAGAATACTTTTTGTTTCTGGTCGTGTCAGTTTTGTATATATATATATTAAAAAAAATTAACGAGATTACTTTTGGAGTTTATATCAGTGTCACCCCTCTTAAAATGTCATTTATGTATCCATGAGTGGTAGATCAAAGATAATTGTAAACTTATCTGAAAGAGAAATAGTACATGGATAGGTAGTCGGATGAATAGTAATTGATCAATATAAACAAATATAAAAAATAAAAATAGATTTTACACGTATATTACTTAATTTGTTTTGACTACCCATGCAAACATCTACAACTGTTCCCGTTTGTATATGAATAGAGACACGATGAGTATGAAAATAGTTCTATAGTCTTTTGATAGTTTTGGGGTCTGTTAAGGGAGTCCATGGGAGGGTGAGTCGACAGAAGGGGGGTGGAGGGACGGAGGGGTCTCCGTTGGTTACAAGACTAAAAATAGACGGTATCTAATCTAAAAGGAAAAACTCTTGAAGTAAACCTACTTATGAAACACGAGGAAAAGTATTCTAAATAAAGTGTATTGACTCGTTGGTCTTGAGCAATTGTGATTCTTACGACTTCATAGATCGTCCTTTATGTGTCTAAAAAAAACAGAGTCACCATTTCTTTGGTGGACGTTACGTCCCCTACACCCTAACTAGGGACCCAGCCCTTTTAGGGACCCTCCTCCCGTATCGTTGGGTGAGGTCATAAGAACTGCCCTCTACCTCCTCGACCCACCCGATACCAGGCACCCCAACGTTTCTCAGTCTGTGTCGACTTCACTGACTCATTCTACTTATCCACCTACCTACCTGTCTACAGACCCTCTAAGTAGTATAATAACGTATGTTATTATCAGGTAGAAAAATTAATGATTTATCATAAAGTTACATACTGATCCGGTGTGATATAGTTAACAGGACAACTACCTTTGAGCTCGATAAAAGTCAAACCCGGACAATATTTTTTCGACAAGACTTGTAAGAACATGTTTAGAAAAACATCTGTATACAAAGGTAAAAAGAACCCATTTAAGGATCTTAACTTTAGAGACCCAGTATCTTATAAGTATAAAACTCAAAGTGATTTGTTGTCATAGTTGACAGTCTGTAAACAGTCTTAAATACGGAGTTATATGAGAGTGGTTATTACATACTCTAAAGATCAATGATAGGTAACTGACCCATCGAGATTACGGGTTTTCTGCGAAAGAATCGAAGGTGAGAGTCCCCTTTCCTCTTCTTTTTACTGATCGTGGGAAACGGACGTAAGGGAAGAAGGGGTTCAGGGAAGAGGAAATAAAAGGAAGGATAGAGGGACAAACAGATGAACGAGTATCCTAGTCCCTCCCGTAAGAAGTCGAAAAGGTACAGGAGATAAGGTACGAACCCAAGTTGGTTCTCTCTCTTTGGTGTGTCATCCAGTTGTTCTCTTCAAATTATATTCTTACTAAAAAAATTAATTTTTCTTTGATATTCTTTTTCCTTTGAGGTAGACCATGGGAGCCTGACTTCCTCTCGTAGATTTCTTCCTGTACCTTCCCCACGTCTGAAGTACCCTCTTCCCCACCAAACCAGGGACCTATCGTCTCTTGGTTTGACGGAATCGGTCCGGTCTCGACCGGACTTCAACGACCCGTTTGTGATCCACTTGGACACCGCTCGTCCGTCCCCTTGTCTACTAGTCGTTGGTCATTGTGTCCACACGTCGTTCTCCGACCCACGGCCGCCCAGACCCCGTCTCCGGTAGTCTCGTAGGTCTGACGGGTCCCACCACTTCTTCGTCGGTCACCCTAGTGTCTAGTCCCACACTGAGACCGACTATCCGTCGACAAACGTCCAACGAGTCCCAAACCAAAGGTACACCTCTCCTGACACCTTTACAATAGTGGTCCGGTTCCGACATTTCGGTGTCTCCCCGACTCCCGGAGACCGACCCCGTCCGAGATGCCCCACGAAGTGTGGGTGTGACAACTGGAGTCAGGTAGTCTTTGACGTCCTTCAGAGAAAGAAAACATTACAAGGAGGTCACGGGAGATGACTCTTTCGACTGGTGGCACGAGTGATATTCCTCCTTGTAACTTTCCTTAGGGAAACCGATAGTGTCTCGTATATGTAACTCCCCACGTAAATCTCGACTCTCCGTTGTCTGACTATCGACTGTGTCACAGGAAGAAGAGGCGAGACCCGAACCCGATTCGGAATTACTAATTACCCCTCACCATGTGTCTTTCTACCCGAAAGGGTGATACCATCCACCATACGTTTTCTCGATATTATCAAGGAGGGAAGAGACGTAAGAACAGGGAAACGTCGAAAGTGGGAATCCACCCCACCAAAGAAAGAAGTAAAGGACTTGGACCCAGTCGGTGTACTGGACAAAACCGGTTCTTCTGTAGTTGTTTCTGAACTTCTCCGGAACGTGTAACCTCACACGAGCGAGAATGATTACCCTTGTCTTTACGGTGGTGTCCATACTCGGACTAACGGAACACCTACTCCTTAGTACATCTCTACCATCGGTCGGTCGGTCCTTTAGGGTCGAGTCTGGTAGGAACTTGTAGGATGGCGTCACTTTGGTCGGGTCTGGTTTTCATGGTGAGTCTGTTACGTATCTTGTCTCTCTCTGTTGTTTACAAATAACAAAACTTGTAAATTTTGTACGGACTCAAAACAATACCTTGTTTTTACTGTGTTTTCATTGTTTTGAATATGACTCTCAATAAGGTTTTCACATACTTTAACTCAATGCGACTGAGACACTGGGGTACCTGACATCGGACGGTCCGAAGAGACAAGTACCCCAAGAGATCCGGTCTTATGACCTTACCCATCGGTAAGATAACAGGTGCTCTAGAAGGGTTGGTTCCTTAATTTGGGTCTAGAGGACGTAACGTCCGTCTAAGAAATTACAGAATCGGTGGTCCCTTCGGGTTTTGACATACGATTCTATCAGGATAATATATATTATTCTGTGACTATAATTAAACTAATATTCTAATTTTTTTTCGAAACGAAAGGGACACCTTGTCCAAACAAACAAGGATCTCCTAGCAAACAGAATACTCTAATTAGGAAAAAGAGGAAAGTAACCCTATAATTCTCTGTGTTTCGGTTGAACACTAATAGAAATCGTTGACACAAGAAAGATAAATACAAGTTTAAGAAGGGGTTCAAAACTAAAGGATCAGACAAGGACAATGACTAAATATTTAGTAAAATATTAAAAAGATAAAATCAAATATATAATTATAAACATATTTGACAAAGTTTACTAACAACCCTTACTCTAATCTATATTCGTACATTCTGATTATATCGGTAAATACCTATATTACGATTTTGGTACTTTATATACTAAGAGAGGAAACATTATTTCGATAGTACGAAATAACATACGACTGATGAAAGCCGTTTTCTAGTTTTATTTTAACCATTCCAGACGTAATCTCCGTTATTAATCGAATTTGACTTTTCGTTTGTTTGTTTTTTAAAGGTAAAAATAATTTAAAGTTTAAAAATCCTTTAACTCTTCCTACCGAGACCCAGTAATCGTATTTAATCTTATGTTCAGGTTTTGATTTGTTTTAACTCAAAATAATTCAGAATCTGTTTCGTTTTATTAGGAGACTAAAAGTTTGTAAGATCACAAAGATAATGACGATTGGGTTCTAACTTTCTTGAATCAATAAAGACGAAAAATTTTTTATGTATTAAAAATTGGTCTGTAAATCCTATTACAATTTGGTAAAACGACACAACTAGGTAAGGAAAGGGTTAGTTTGACAAGAACTTTCTTTATACTCTTTCAATTATCTGGTTTTGTTCGATGTCTAGAACTTAATTGGTCTTCACTAGAAAAATTTTACTGTTCTAACGGGAAAATACTATTGTTTACACATAGATGATAAACTTTCACCTGCTCTCAGGGTCCAACCCTCCCCCTCCGGTTGGTTGACACTTTATCCAACAGTTTTTATATTCAAATTTTATACTAAGTTGGTCTTTTTTTTTAAGGTTAACACAACCTTTCAGACCCTACAAGTAAATGAATCGTCTTGTTTTAGTCGACTCGGAGTCACCTCTTTTTCAACTTTAAGGTATTTATTTTCAAACGTCGTCACCGTTTAGAAGGATATTAACCTTAAGAAGTTTTATAATTTGTACATTAGGTTCTCATTAGCCTTCCGTCGTGTGCAAAGATATTAATCAGGTAGTGAAAATAAATGGAGTACATATTATGTACCGTCGGGTGTAGCATTTTATTTAATTGTCGATTTACAGTTTAGAGGGGAGAATAAATCCGGTAGACGAATCCACAAGTCTGACTATGAGTGACCGTACTCTTTGATAGCTCTGGTCCCTTTACACTGATACTCTCTTCTTGATAACCGTTTGCGCTTCTCAACTGAGCAACCTTTTCTGAGACTACGACCCTCCCTAACTCCCGTCCTCCTCTTCCCCTGCTGTCTCCTACTCTACCGACCTATCGTAGTGGCTGAGCTACCTGCACTCAGACTCACTTGAGGCCCTCAACCACTACCTGTCCCTCCGGACAGCACGACGCTAAGCACCCCAGCGTCTCTCAGCCTGTGCTGACTCTCTGACTTGACTTGACTTGACTAACCGTTTACTTAGTTTGTAGTCCTGAACAAGAAAGACAGAAGAAGGAGGTGGTCATCCGTGTAGTAGTTGAAGGTTTCGGATTTCTCAAACGGATATAATGATAACAACGTTCAGAACTGGTGTAAAGTCCTGTGTCCCGTAACTCAATCTATAAGACAATATTCTTACACTAGGAGTGTGATAGAAGTTAATATTGTTGACGTATTCAAGGTACGTACTTGAAAAGTCCTTCCTCTTAAGACCTCTTAGGACTGGTTCGAGGTAAAGAAGTATTGTTGGTCCAAATTATCATAAGAAAGAAGAGACTTTAGGTACTACCCTTGAGTCTAACCATGGGGTCTAGTCTCTCGTCAACCCTTTAGAACCAGGGTCCCTTCGGGTTCCCGATTTCTCGTTTTCGGCCTCGATGACGAGGACCGAGGAGGAAAAGGACGGAAGAAGGAGATGAGATCCTAGGGACGGCCACGTCTTGTCCTCTCGGTTCGGTTCTCCAAAAGTGGGAATGATGAAAGGGTAGACGGGTTCACTCTCGTCATAGTAGTAAAATGGTTAATTTATTTGAATTCTAAAGTTTTCGTTTGTTGTTAGGTTGGTGTTAACGAGATGGACCCCATAACGGAGGGTGACGGCGGGTAGGAGAGAGTATTTGAACCTCCGAAGAGACTTTATAAAAGTTTGAAGGTTAGTCCAAGTAAAGTCATTCACGGTAGTAAGTCTCCCCTTTCTTCCTTTCTTTCACTGAGTTTACGGTTATTACGACGAGGTGGGAGTCTCGTCTTTCCCTTTAGTCGACCACCCAAAGTAAGGGCACTGTGACGAAAACCCTCGTTCGGCCTAGTCGTAATCATTCTTCCGGATACTATGTTGATGGATAGTCTAGGTCGAACTTAAAGTTAATATTACATGTATGAAAGACTTCAAACCCTGTTTAATGTGTTGGTAGAGTAGAAGAAGGTTTCTTATTATGTTATTATGAACTTGTGTAGAAAGTAGCGGTATCGAATTTACGAATCTAATCAAGGGGTGGATAACGTGACACTACACTTTTAATTAATCGATTACAGACATTTCACGAAAGTTCTACTTTTCACGGTATACTCACGATTCACGGTGGATACTTATGGCTATTTCTGTTGGAGTAGCTCTTGTATTATCTAGCCGTCCCCTCACTCACTTATCGGTCGAACTTTTTCGTTCCATTGTTTTTGTATTTATTTATGTCATTGGTGTCTCTCGTCTCGAGGATGAAGTGTCTGAAGTAACACGTTCTTTTCGTTGTCTGTGTGTTTATACCTTCGTATGAAAGCCTAGTCCTGATGTCGCTCACCATATGAGTTTCCTGACAGTAATCTAGGTGTCCTGTGAGAACCCTCTAAAATCGTGTTAGTTTTCAAGAGTCTTCTCTACATTAAGTCACCTATACTACCTGATAAAGGACTTCCGGTGACTGGAACACGTATATTTGGGAAGATAGACTCCATCTATGTCACTCAATCTGATAAAAATAAGATGTCCACTCCTGTGACTTACAATCTTTATGACTAAACTAGTTTTAATATCTCACTCGTTAGTCACTTTATTTCGTGGTCGGTTGAATGATGGGTTGAATGATGGTGTTTGTGTCACAAGAAAGGTCCTACGGTATAATCAATTACCCGTAAAATGTTAATCTTCCGTAATGGTTGTGCAAAGTTTTCTAAAGTTATACACACACACTAAATAGGTTTTCTTGGAGTGAAGATCGTTTAATAGGATCCATTAATTATACTGTGGGTTTCTAGATCGGTATATATATGTAGGTAACTTCGTAATAAATATTTTCACTCTTTACCTTCGTTGTGTCTACAAATAGTCTTTACTAACTTATCTGTGATAGGATGGGTGTTCTACCTTCTGTTACAATCCTCTTGAAGGGCACACCCGTCACCATTTCTTAAGAGGACGTCTACGTCCTCTACGTTCTCTACACTCAAACTAGGGACCTAACCCTTCTAGGTGATCTCCTCCTTTACCGTTGGGTGAGGTCATAAGAACGGACACCTGCCTCCTCGGACCTCCCGGTGTCAGGTGCCCCAGTGTTCCTCGACCTGTGTTGACTCGTGTGTGTGTGTGTCTTGTGTCTTGAATTTTATGATGTCTTTATAGAAATTACTGTATCGTTAAAAGTGATATGTAACCATTTACAACATATTATAGGAAATTTTTTCTGAACTACGTGTATAGTGTTTTTTTATAGATCTTTTAATACACTGGGTCGTAAGTGTCACCTATAAGTCTACCGCCCGAATACTACCAAAAGTAAAAACAGACAACCTAATAGACATGAAAGTCTAAAATAAAGTAAATAAACATGGGGGTTTTTAGTGTTCTTTTTCGTGATGATATTGGTAAATTCAGTAAACTTTAGTCGTGTTTCCCTGATCTGACGTCTTTCCAGTCGGGTAAGTTTTACGGAGGGACATTTACCAGACTTGTTTCCGACGATGATCCCTCACTTCCGTCCGACCGAGGAAGGGAGACGGTAACACACATACCTCCCAACCCCTTCACGACGATGGAAAAGTTCTGCGACTAAAGTCAAGAAAGTCTATATATGGGTCCTCACCCTGATCAAGTCAAAAATCAAAAAACTTCTTAGAGGTATGACAAAAGGTCATCCTTTAACGGTATGACAAAACGTCGTTAAATATAAGGGTGGTTATCACGTGGTCTCAAGAGAAAGAGACGTAGAAACGGCCGTAGAGAGAACAGAAAGTCTATTTTCAGTGGGATTGTCCACACTCCACTATTGAGTGACATTAAAACTAAACGTATAAAGTGACTACTAACCACTACAGCTCGTAGAAAAGTATATGGACAACAAGTAAGCCTACAGAAGAAACCTTTTTTATAGAGAAGTCCAGGAAACAGGATTGACCCGTAATAAAATCCAGTGATTGAAACACCACTAAACATTACATTGTTGTCTTTGATCATCTTTTACGATATCTTTAATAAAACAAGTAAAGGGAATAAAATAGTAATTTTTTCGACTCTGGACCCTTCAACGTCTTAAACCCCTTTTTAACACCGTTTCGACCTCGATCTCATATTCAGTGTCCCCAGGTGTCAGGTTGTAGGAGAGGTAACGGGGAGAAGGGACACGGGTCGTTCACACGTTCCTAGTGAAAATAGGTCGAACCGAATCTCAGATTCTTCTTTGTGTTATAACAGTCAACTCCAGGGACGGTCGTGATGTTAAGATTACATAAAGAACTAAAGATTTTTTACTTGACTTTAACTATAACTTGTGTGTCTGTGAAGAGATTAAATTTTTGTTAGTTATTATAAAGAAAGTGGGTTCTAAATTATACGACTGTTATGGTGTGTTCAGTGACGTGAGAGGTTATTCACTGTTAAAGTCAAAAGATAAGTCACTTTAAGTCGTTTTAAATGGTGTAAGTATAAGGGATCCACCAGTGTGTACCATCTTAGAAAATTCCGTCCCAAGATGTTAAAAGGGATTGACTTCACTGAATTTAATAAACTTTCATATACTTCTTTCAGTTCTTTGAAGATATCTCTTTTTGGATATTTGGAAATTTACAGTGTATAAAAATGTAACAAAGACACTGTCTTACAGTTTCATTATAATGTGTATAAATTAAGCTCAGTGAATAAGACTTCCGTTACGGTAGTCAAAGTAAAGATCATTAACGGTTCTGATTCTGTCTGCAATCGAGGACGAAGAGAACCCTAATTAATTCACTCTTAGTAATTATTTACATCGTGTTAAGTACTACTACACTACCTAGTGACCTTTGAGTGTATTCTTACTCATTGGTTCTAACTCAAACAAGTGGAAGATTGGTATTCATTTGAGTCCATGGAATTTCTTTATTGGTTTGGTGTGACACGATCGTTTCCCGGTGAAAATTCTATGTGTATATCAAAGTGTATGTAAAATATTACTTTATGAAAAGAGGATCCATTAGAGTAAACCCCCAAACCCGAACCCCCAAGACAAGGTAAACAGAGTAACCCTGGGTATTTTGGGGTTCCCCTACGACTCTCCACTACGACTTAGGACAAATGGACGTATAACGTAAGTGCTCTTCGGTTCCGGAAATGTTCCGTGGGTGTACCATGTTAAACAAGAAGAAGTCAAGGAACGATTAACCAAAGGTGTTTGTCTAGACCATAAGTGAACTGGCGTGTCAAAACAAGGCATGACACCGCTGGAGTGTCTAGAACCTAAGAAACGTGAAATGGGATCCCGTCGTGACAGATTATGTCGAGAACCGTCACTATGTCTGCAGGAGACGTGACAGGTTATACCATTAGTGATCGGTGTGTACCGTCAACCCTTGTACCTCACACCGGTCACACTGACTTCTTGACTTAAAAAAATAAAGTGACTTGAAATTTATTCGTGCACACCGATCACCGATGACGTAACCTATCGTGTCGGGGTCCCTAATTCCAGTCCTAATTCTACCAGAGAAATTTTCATAAATACTAGTCTTTATCTATCTCTGGGTCTACAGTTCTTATTCGTATGTCTATGGTTCCACCTTTCGTCCCAACCCCACTTGACTCTCTGACCCTAACGGTAAGTATCTGATGACTATGATACATATATCCACTGATTACTGTTGGATGACGTATCGTCTCTCTTGAGATGAGTCGCGAGACACCACTGGATTTCCCCTTCCTTGAGATTTTTACTCCCGTGTATACATGTGTATATCGACTAAGGGACTACCGAGTCTACCAATCCTTCGACGGACGTTACGTCCTCTGGACCCAACCCTTTCAGCGTACTTCTCCCCTACCGAGGACTGAGGTCATAAGGAGGGACCTCTTAGGATGTCTGTCGCGTCGGACCGTCCGACGTCAGGCAAACCAACGGTTCTCAGCCTGTGCTGACTTACTGATTGAGAAAGTGAAAAGTGAAAGTATCGACTAAATGAAACGACATGTCATCTGTGATTTGTTATAACGTTTCGTTGGTATAAGGTTATTCTTATTTTATTCTTATATCGGTCCGTTCTCCAAGGGTCCGCTACGCCACCATTTCTTTAGGTGGACGGTTCCGTTCTCCACGTCCTCTGTACCCGAGGTAGGCACCCAGTCCTTCTAGGGGACCTCCACCTTTACCGTTGGACGAGGTCGAAAGAGCGGACCTCTTAAGGTGCCTGTCTCCTCGGGACACCCGATGTCAGGCACCCCAACGTCTCTCAGCCTATACTGAACTCACTGACTCGTGCGTGTGTAGGTCTGTTCGAGATCCTTCACCTTCACCGTGTCTAAGAAATCCACGCATAAAGAAGTTCTTGAGAGTAAATAAGATCGTCAGAATGAAACCGGAAGTTGTGTATTTGTATGAACACTAATATAGGAAAAAAAGGATATTGTTATTATTATTATTATTATTATTATTATTATTACTGAGGACAGTGTCTAGTGGACAACTCTCTGTCCATAACATGATCTGTGTTAATATATTTTAGAAGATTCTTTCCGAAGACGTATGTAACTAAGTGTGCAAAGTGTTCATATTGTTGACTTCGGTTTATTTGCTTAGGTGAGACCAAATCTTCCCCGAAGGGACTATTGAGTCAACCATTCATGAGGTAAACGTTACGTCCTCTGGGGTCAAGTTAAGGACCCAACCCTTCTAGATGACCTCTTCCCTGTCCGATGGGTAAGGACATAAGAACCCAAAGGGAACTCCGAGTCGACCATTTCTTAGAAGGACGTTACACCCTCTGGACCCAAAGTAGGGACCCAACCTTTCTTAGGGACCTCTTCCCTTTCTGATGGGTGAATTCAAAAGACCGGACCTTTTAAGATACCTGACATATCAGGTACCCCAGCGTCTCAGTCTGTGTTGACTCGTTGAAAATGAGTGACCGAATCTACACAATAAACGTAGTAAACTACGAAGGGAAGATAGGTATATAAAAACGGAACATTATATGGGAATATTAGTTTTTGTCTATTTCATAATCGTAATACGAAGGGAGGTATTTTCATTTTGTACGCTAATATTATAAAGTAGTATATTTTCTGTAGAAGTGACGAAAGGAAGGTTCTAAACCGAGATAACGAGACAGTCAAAGAGGACCAAAGAAATGTCGTTTCGTGGTTTTGGTTAACACTCATGCACTTTTTTTAAATTAGACTTTCTCTCAACCACGGTCCATTTAGGGGTCTCTGTAAAATCTGGTCGTACGTAGGTCTTTGTTTATCGAACCATCTCTCTTTTGTTCAAAGAATCGTCTTCCCGTGTCCCGACCTCACAAACTGTTAACCTACTATATCATTGAGATTTTTTAGTCCCCAATCTCCTATCTCTTCTGTAGACTGAAAATGTACTCTTCAGAGACCGATTTAGGTCACGAAGTAAAGTTCTCCTGGGTCTTGACTTTGAAAATTCCTACTATTGTAAAGAAGACGTCACTGTTTGTCGTTGTCGGAGATGGTCGTTGGGTGGCTATGAATCCCGTCGTATGCAAGCATAAAACGAGGTTTGAAAAATATGGGTCATTTTGTAATTCCGCAAATACTAGTTCACATTAAGTCGGTTCAACCATTTCATGATAGAATTTCGACTTCTGAATTATTGTTGGGCCCAAGTCTCTGACCGACAGTGGTCGTCCGTCTCTCGATACCATGTGTTTTTGTGGTCAAACACACTATTTTCGAACTGTCGGAACGGATGTGTGTTTGGTTTCTTTTATTGTACGGGCACTGTCGTTGTTGTCGTCGTTAAAATTTGAAGAGTGACTACTTTACGTGAAACGTCAGTATTGAGAACGTATTTAGCCCTACAGTAAAAAAAAGTACGATATTAAAACACTAGGTTACCTAGTAACACATCTGGGAGATGGACGTTTACTCGAGGTATTACGTCTTACACGTCTTTAGTAACTCGATAGTCACTGTAGTGCCCGACCCGATGATCCTAATAATTGTCTATAAAAAAAGGTGGACCTTCGTGTCTGATTTTAGTTAGTAAGACTATTAGTCCGTACCGTACTCGACAGACGTGAAAGTAAAGTTAACCTAATTAGTGTATATGTGTCTGGAAATGCAATTTCTTCGTTAACAAGTGTAAATTAGTGATTCTTTGTAAGTTCGTATGGGAGTCTGTAATGATTTAAATTGGTGTTAAATACGAAGGACAAAAATCGTTTATACAAATACTATTATACCCAAAGACGTACATTTACGTAACAAAGTAAGTAAAATGGTTATATTTTTAGCTTCGATCCATTTTACGTAAAATATAGTATATAGTTGATAAACTGCAAAAACTTCAAAGGTAATATGAGTATATAAAATAACGTGTTAAATACGACTACTAGTGTCATTCCATTTCATAATCGTAATACAAAAGAAGTGATTTCATCTTGTACGATTTATGGTCTAAAGTGGTACAATGTACAGGATGAAGAATGTTTCTCAACCAAGATAAAGAGACAGTTGAAGAGGACGAAAGTTATTACGTACTATTTTTCATGGTAACACCCATATCCTATGTATAAAAAAAAATCAGACTTTATCTTAACCCTGGTTCATTTAGAGAGAATACTAGGAGTGTTGTCACAAGGTCTTCCGTGTAGACGACAATGATATTGTTGTCTTTCCGTCTCAGATTTCTCTAAGTAGACATGAACCCCGTCAGGTGTGTGGTCCTCCTAAGGACCCGAGGAGAGATTATTCACCTTCCACTTAAATTTTCCTCTTGAACTTCTCCCAAAACTACATACTTACCCTGTGTACTGACAGTCTTGGCTCCTTTCCCTCCTGTCGAGTCCTAAATGTTCGACGAAACTCTGGTTTCTACGTATGGAAGATAGTATCTGCAGTCGAGGGAATCCATAATCTTTTATAGGGTAACGACTCAATAACAACGACAAATCAACGGTTCAGTACAGGTCGAGAAACGTTGGGGCACTTGACGTCGCGAGGCCCTAAGGGAAAGTGATAGAGGGACTCAGACGAGTTTAAATTCAGGGAACTCAGTCACTACGGTAGGTTGATAGAGTAGACGGCGGACGAAGAGGAGAACGGGAGTTGGAAGGGTCGTAGTCCCAGGAAAGGTTACTCAGTCGAGAAGCGTAGTCCACCGGTTTCATAATCGTGAAGTCGAAGTCGTAGTCTATATGTATGTTTCAATTCTTGACCAGTCTCCACTGTGGTCTGTCTTCTTTCTTAGTGGGAGGTCGACAGACTGGTTTCCTTTTTGTCGTGGCGGAAGTCTACCTCCACTTCAGTGACCGGGTCCTTAGTCAGGTAGATTTTGAGACGGAGAAAGGGACGGAATCGAAGACGAAGTGACCGAAGAAGACCCCAGTGACTGAAGGGACCAGAAGAATAAGGAGAAGGGTATGATAATTGTCTGTCTAAAGGTAAACCCGAAGGGGGTCAGGTAGACGGTAAGGTTCCTTTGAGATAGTCCAAAGGGTGAAAGGCAGGACTCAGGAAACGAAAGTCAAAGAAGGATGGACTCGAGATCGAACCAGAGTTGGACCTCAAAAGACTGGAGGGGCCTAACTTGAAACGGGAGATGCCTTGTCTAGTAAGAGACTAAGTCGGTAACAGGTCATCCCCTCTAATAACGGGTCGGTATTTAGTTGTCTGTGTTTTTATTTTACTTATCTTTAAAGATATTCACTTCCTTTATTTGATTTGACTTCCTTTTTACCTCACCATACTTGAAGGGAAACATCCTACCAGTGTTTCTACAGAGTTTCCTCCACTACAAACGGAACTCTACGTTCTTCTCCTCTTCGTAGGCCAGTATCATTGACGTACGTATCTTTGAACGTCGTGGTCTTTCCCCGATACCCGTATCCTGTCTTTTTTTCCCCCCGTCGAAGATTCATCACTTGAGGTCCTCCTCCCAAGCCTCTATTTTCACTCTCCGTCCATACCCAGTCTAGTAAATGTTCAGTATCGGTTTCTCAAACCTAAAGTAAGATTCAGAAAACGTACCGTACAACAATATTCTGGGTTTCTCTGAAGCCCCTGAGTAAGGTAGACAGTCCATCTTCCATTAAAAAACGAAAAATAGGTACGTGGTTGAAAACATTCAGTTGAACTGATTACAAACAAATATTAATCACTCATTCGACGATGAAATTATAACGGTCGGACCTTCTCCGGGGAAGTTCCGTACAACTTAATTGACTACACTTATTTTTGTTACTTATTTTTATGGAGAGAGAAAATTACTCTTGTCGTTGAAGATAAAGGGACCCGAAAAAGTCAGGGTATTCTGGAAAATTTCGTCTCACTTGCACAAGACCAAGTTTACGATCTTTGTATTTGAACAGAGAAAAAGAGTAACCCAATACAAAACTCTCCGGTAAAATCTAGTTAGAAAAACTCATGTTTTCGAAGGTCGTCGACACAGATTTTGTATGGGTCATGGTGACGATCTCACCAGTAAAAAGGAGACTACGCTAAGATTGTACCCTGGTTTTTTACGACGTTGGAAAACAGACTGTGTGTCTGGGCAGTATGAGACCTTGACAATTATTGTTCCGGGGACTCGAACACGAGACATTGTTGGACCAAAACGTAGGACTGGAGTCTCACTTTCCAACCCATTTTACGGTGAATAGATGGGAAGGTAAACATCTCCCCAATATTTTTCAAATATACCCACGAAAGACTTAGATAAGTTTGTAAGACAGAGATGGCGGAAAGTCCATAATCTGACGTATAGAAATGGTAACGGTCGCGACAGTGCGTCAGCACAGGCTGGGAGACGTTGGGGTACCTGACGTCAGGCGGTCCAAGGAGACAGGTACCTAAGAGGTCCGTTCTTGTGACCTTACTCACCGGTAAAAGAGGAAGTCTTCTAGAAGGGTTAGGTCCCTAGTTTGGGTTCCGAGGACACTGAAGACGTAACCTCCGTCTAAGAAGTGGTACCTCGGTAGACCCTTCGGGAATGTATAAAATTAATAATAAGTGAAATGTTTCTTCGTTTCAATACTTGTGACCTAAAATAAGGTCAAGACATTGATTAGACAGGACACTGATTTACTTTTAACAAGGGAGAGATTCATAAAAAAAAAAGCGTGTACTGAAGACATCTTTGAAGGTCGAGATAATGAGACACCTAGAGATAGATTTCCCTGATTTTTTATTCCGGTCATAAATAAGACACACAAACACGAACGAGTCAGTGTTATCCGATCTGACGAGAATGTGGGTCTAGGGTTTCATGTCCACGGGTTTGTTTTATCTTAAATGAAGAGAAAGTACCAGATCCTGGTACCTGTGTAGGTCCTGGATCAGGTCCTGTCCATAAGATCTCGTCGACTGTTACGACAGGGAAGGTGACTAAGTCCTTGGACCACATTGTTTATGAACGAGAGGTTCCAGTGAGACGATCATTGGGAAGATCGGGTAGTCTTTCTCCTGTTTCAACTTTAGGTCCCGGTCGATATAGGACGATCCATTTGTTTCTTTTTTAATATGAATAGAAAGGGAGAAAGTAAGGCGACCGTTCTCGAATTTGTGTATCGGTGTGGATCGACATTCCCTCCGATCTGTATTGTCGAGGTCCGACCTAAGTCTATCTTCAGGTAACGATTCTCCTCCTCTTACCTAACCCATTTGTCTGACATCATAGATGGTGAACGGGTTATGGACGTTCCACGAAGTTTGAGATATTTCGAAAGGTAGATGACTTAAGAATGGTGTCGAAACATTCTATTTCTAGAGGTACGATATGTCCACTTTGATACAGGGTCTCTCTAATTCGTCTTATATCCTCCAGAGTATTAATTCTCGACTAGATTTGGAGTTAAAGTCCAGACGACCAGTCATGAAAGAGACAATATTTGTGATTTAACTTTATAAACGTATCCTTCATTAGTAATCGTATTTAGACGTACTTATACTACTTCAAACTTCTTGTTTCCCCGAAATAATACTTGTCGTTACTCTCTTGGATTTCGAACGGTATCTGAGGACGAATTAGGAGGTTACAATTCTCCAGAGACCCATTTGACCCCTCTTAGAGTTTTTACTAAAAAATTTTTTTGTGACTATTCATCAAACATTGACTCCGTACATGAGTAAAACGAGAGTGAGAGTCAATCAGATGTTTCACACATTCCTGCCTCCTTAACCGTTCTTTGTGAGACCGACCTTCATTTAGTAACTTCTTCCGGTCTTAGATTTTTTATAATTTTGATTTTCTATCTATACCAGTAGAGTGTGTCTCTTCACCGAGACGTCACGGTCATCTAAACGTCTAGTGATCTCCTTTGTCATATATGGAGGGATATGGATGGGTAGTGTCCGTAAGCGTTTAGTAAACGACGAAGTTGATAAAATACGGACGATACTTTTAGGTCGGTATTTGACAGTCATTTGGTTGGAGTGCGGAAAACTTCCTTGTCAGTTCGTTAGGGAGTCGTGTTGTAACTTTGTGATATGGACCCAAAAAGGAATCAAGGTCGGTTTAAAGATACTTTTATTTCTTAGGGATTCCTCACGTAATCCAAATTAATAATGATCAAAGTCAGAAGTTTTTCTTAACTTTATCATTATAAAGTCCTACTAAAGAGAGGGTTGAGATTGAAATAAATGTAATTATACTGAAGTGTCAAATCTTCGTCTCCGTGGGAAAGAGTGTTTAGACAAGTTTTAACCAGTAAAAAATTTCCCTGCCATCAAAATACCTACTGGCTGAGATATATTCTTTCCAACGCTACCCAGAGTCTCGAACCGACAGTAAGTATTTCATAAGTTCTACTTGAGAGTCTCTTCCCTATAGTCACTTCGAGTGGCTCAGTCAATATTACCTGGTCGATATTGTTCCATTTTACAATAAAGTGTGTCGTTCAATTATGTCGAGACGTCGTGGGAAAGACTCTTCTCGGCCTTTCGAATAGTTACCTATACTAAGGAATTCCTCTTAGAATTCTTAATACGGTGGGAAGTAGGATAATCCTGTTTCGAGAACCGATTCAGAAGACCTGTGAAGAAGGATTAAGTAGAAATAAGGTCTATGGGGACCCGGAGTGTCTCTGTCGCGGACCGGTGAAAAACAGTAATAAATTCCCTTCGACCCTTAAGGTGGTTTAACATGATAGTACCGGAAATTTTTGAGATTGTTATTGGTTGAAGGAAATCGTTAAAACTCACGATAAAACAAAAGTATAGGTCCGGACAGTAGCAACTCAATATAAATAACTTGTAAAAACACAAATATTGTAACTTAAGTCATCTATTGTCTCGTCTTTTTCCTGTCTTCATCTCCCAAAAATGTTTGATCTCTTTTCTTAGATTTAGAAAGAGTTTTCGATTATCGCAAAATATTTACGTCGAGTAGGTTTACGATTAAAGAGACCAGAAAACAAATGTGTTCTTTCGAGGTCCGTCCAAATACCACAGCGTAAATAGTCTGTCATCTTATATTCGTTTAGGGTAATGTGGGTTTAAGTCGGTGGGTTTACTTGGTTTTATACCTAATACCATAGAAAATGTGACGTTAAAGATGAATTTTTGTCTTTACATTAAAATTACGAGTCGTTTTATGTTTTCTTTTCGTTTGACAAAAAGAGTACTAAGGACGAAACTAAAAGTAACAGACTCGGGAATCCGAGTAGTCATTGATACATTCTTCCTTTTTTTTTAAAAATTTGTACTAGTGTTTTACTGAGTTTCGGGTCTTTCACATCAATGACCACAATTCGTGGGTAGAAATCTTTGAGTCTGGTAAGTCGCAAGAGAGTTTTAAGACGTCCAAGAGTTTACCAAGGTAGGAATACACCGAATCTTTTACGGGAAAGAAACAGTATTGTAGGTGATAACAAAAACAAAAAAATATTGTAGGTCGAGGAAATAAGGAGGGTTCCCTTTTCGTTTTGGAATAGAAGTCAAAGTCCTGACTGGTTCAAGAACCTCTGTCACAGTCTTTCCTTGTCATGGGTACTAATAATATCAACAAATCCCTGAAACGTTTGTTTCTGGTTCCTATGCTAAAAAGGTGACGACATTAGACCCGTCCATACAATTTTTGAATGGGTGTCGTTGAAGTTAACTTCCTCGATGGGAAAGTTTGAATTTACGGTGTTCCTCTTCCATAATAGCTTATAATTCAAAGGGGGAAATTTTATCTTTTTGGATCAAGACTTGTTAGTAGAGAAAGACCAGAGAAAGAATTACAATAGATAAGTAATCTCGAAAAGGGTGAGAATATATTTAATGTAGTGGGAAAAACGATCTCCGACGTCAAGGTTTTCTAGAGTCTCACTTAATATTCTCGTGTGTGAGTTGGTAGTCGAATAGTAAGTGATAAATAATGTACCTATTGTCTAAGATGGGTAAGTGTTAGAATCCCAAACTCGTACTGGTTATGTATCGTCGGAAGAAGGAGTGGGTTAAGACTAGGTCAACTCTTTATTCTAGTTTCTCATTATGTAATTCTAGTTTAATAGAAAAAAAGACTATTTTGACGATCTTCTCAGACACAGATTATACGTCTGTTCTCCCAAAGAATTACGGTTTGTGGTCCAAATTCCTCCTAATAATTGGTTCGTGTCCCCCAAGGTTTACTGGTGTCGGGAGAGGACACTTAACGTTTCGAGGGGTGGACCGGTACTCGTTAGGTTTCATGTTTGAGTGTTTGGTCTCAACCTATTCTTTTTCACCTCTCCTTTCCTATGTCAAGAAGTGTAGGTTAACAACAACAAGTCAGCGAATCAACACAGACTGAGACGCTGGGGTGTTTGTCGTCGTGTGATCCGGAGGGACAGGAAGTGGTAGAGGGCTTCGAACGAGTTTGAGTATAGGTAACTCAACAACTACGGTAAGTCGGTAGAACAGGAGACAGTAGGGGAAGAGGAGGACGGGAGTTAGAAAGGGTCGTAGTCCCAGAAAAGATTTCTCAGTCAAGAAGTGTAGTCCACCGGTTTCATAACCTCGAAGAAGTCGAAGTCGTAGTCAGAATGGTTACTTAAGAGTCCTGAATAAAGGAAATCCTAACTGACCAAACGGAAGGAACGACAGGTTCCCTGAGAGTTCACAGAAGAGGTTATGGTGTCAAGTTTTCGTAGTTAAGAAGTCACGAGTCGAAAGAGATACCAGGTTGAGAGTGTAGGTATGTACTGACGACCTTTTTGGTATCGAAACTGATATGCCTGGAAACAGCCGTTTGATTACAGGGACGAAAAATTATACGACAGCTGTAAACAGTATCGAAAAAAAAGGGGTTCCTCGTTCACAGAAAATTACAGTACCGACGTCAGTGGTAGACGTCACTAAAACCTGTACGTGGTAGACGTGTAGGTCAGGTCGAGGAATAAGGGTTTAGGATAGTTTAGTCCGTTCACTGGGGAAAGGGGGTCCACTCACTCCCCGACTTTGTCCCGGTCCCTACAATGAGATCGTTGTGGGGAAGTTCACCTGTCTTCATACCTCCTCCTGTATCACGGAGGTTGGGGGGTGTTGTACGGGTTCCCCAAATGGGAGAATCTGTGACGTGAAGTAACGATTGGTCCCGACACACAGAGAGGGACCTTCTTTCTCTACAGTGACAGTCCTGTACCCTGAGGAAGTAGGGGTCGTGAGAAACGGTCTATGAGGAACGTGGTGACTGGAGTCTTCCGAGGGTTGACCCTTCCCGGTATGTGGTTACTTTGGGTGTGGACGATAACGGGGTCCAAGGGTGTAGCGAGTGGGAGAGTGAAGTCCTGTTGAAAAGACCGGTGCGATAAATTTGAACTTCCACGAGTCAGTAGAGTGTCGGTGGGTGGGTGGGGTGGAAGAAGGGACGAAAATAAAATGAGATTTCGTGATTAACCACAAACTGTACAGTGAAGCATTAATATTTTTTTGTATAAACGACCACCGATAGAGGGGTCGACGTCACTTTCGAGAAACTCCCGACCCGAAACCCTGACGAAACCAATTACGGTTTAAAGGTCACGGCTCTTGTCACATAAATCCTCGATCATCTGTGATCAACTATAAATGACCTTCTTTCTTACTTATCTAGTCAGGGAGCCGGTCCGTGTTTCGTGGTGTTCGACGACCTTGCATGATCGGTTGTGACGATCCTCAGGTAGGAGGAGGGGTTTCGACTTTAGGTAGACAGGATCGTGAGGTAGAAGCGTTTGAATTAGGAGAACTAAAGAGGGAGTTATAAGGGACGGACACATGGTCTACAGTTATGGGGATTACCTTAATTGAGGGGTTTGAAATTTTGAAAACAAAGTTCCTGTCTTACATACCAGAAACCCCTGTCCTGAAGTACCTCTCTCTGCCCTTCCCCATATCGATATACATTGGTAAAGAAATGGGTTTAAAAGAGCCAATTCAACAAATAGGGGGGTACGAATTGACATAAGATTCTACGTTTCAGAATTTCATAATGTACTTTCCTAAAGGTGGGTGTACCTTCCTTCGTAGTCTACCCCCCTTATGTAAAGTTGTTTGTTTTCCACAATAAATATCAGGTCTCTCAAAGACTTTTATTTGAAATATTGACAATATTGACATATTTCAAATATTTACAATAAATACTGGATCTTTCAAATCTCTTTCTTTAATAATAATTCTTTTTATTGAATACATTATATTCACTTTCACAGGACCCCTGTATTCACTCCTTCATCGGTTAAGATAGATCAAACAAACATAGACGGTCACACAACATTTGAGTCCGAGAAAAAAACATTGTCACCTATTCATTGATGATTGTATACATAAACAGGATTTCATTAAGGAATTAAAACATGTCGGGAAATAGGTAAACGTTTCATTAGAGAATGCATAGTAGAGTGAATTAGAAGTAGAGGGGTGAACGGTAAATCATTACGTGTCGAAGTGTGTATACGTACCCGTGTTTACATTTCCGTGTGTGTGTGTCTCTCAGTCTCTAGACGTCACAGGGGGGTACTAGTAAGAAAGGACGAAGTCAGTTTGGTTAGTGGTACAAATAGACCCGGGTCTTATTTCTAGTATAAAGAACTAGCATGAAGATAGAGGTACACCATGGTCTCATATTGACGATATACATTGATCGTTCCCCAACCCTTGTACTGGAGACAGGAAGTGAGGAAGGACAGGAACCCTTACAACCAAAGTACCGACCTCGACCTGATCGGTAGCATTGGTACTGCACTACTTCACGACAACGTAGGGACCCAGGACGAAAATTGAAAATATACTCTTTAATTACTTGGAAGTAGAACAAATCCAGAGATGAAATCCTAAAATCCGTAAGTGTATGTTTTGATTAAGATCAGGTGGTGAGTTGGGTTTGTGTGTGTTAGACCACGACAGGGTAAGATCTTAAAAGACACGAAGGGAAACAAAGACCAAGTCTAAAAGAGAGGGAATAAAGATTTAAGAGAATAGGGAGGAAACTTGTTAGTGGAGTTTACAGTGAAGTATGGGTTTTGAAAGTAGTAGAACGGGAATCTAGGAGAGGGTGGGTCTCATTATAGACGGTTTAAACTACCGGGTGTCGCATTAGGAACTACTTGATTTGAACACTTTTTCCAGTATTCGAAGAATTTTCATCCTTAGTTTTGATAAAATGAACTATAAGGGGATTAGATTGGTACACGGATCACGTTTCTATGTTGGAAGTATGTATAACCTTATACATCTGTACTATTCATAATTATAAGGGTAAAATGTCTACCTCTTTGACTCCAATCGGTGGATTCAATTATAAGTTTGACACAAAAGGATGACTCCACGTAAATTTAAAATTTTATAGATACTAAATCCCTAGACCTATACAGAAAAACAAGGTCCGATAGTCAAGTAAAGTCAGTGAGTCAGCACAGGTTGAGAAACACTGGGGTACCTGATATCGTACCTGTCCTAAGGGACAGGTAGTGGTTGAGGACCTCGAACGAGTTTCAGTACAGGTAACTCAGTCACTCCGGGAGGTTGATAGACCAGGAGACAGTAGGGGAAGAGGAGGACGGAAGTTAGAAAGGGTCTTAGTCCCAGAAAAGTTTACTCAGTCAATAAGGGTAGTCCACCAGTTTTATAACCTTTAAATCGAGTCGTAGTCAGGAAGGTTACTTATAAGTCCTGACTAAAGGAAATCCAAACTGACCAACCTAGAGGAACATCAGGTTCCCTAAGAGTTCTCAGAAGAGGTTGTGGTGTCAAGTTTACGTAGTTAAGAAGACGCAAGTCGAAAGAAATACCAGGTGGAGAGTGTAGGTGTGTACTAATGACCTTATTGGTCATTCTACCTGGAAACAGCCATTTCGTTACAGACAAGAAAAATTATACGACAGATCAAACCAATATCGAAAAGAAGGTTCCTCGTTCGTAGAAAATTAAAGTTCCGGCATCAGTGGTAGACGTCACTAAACCCTCGGGTTCATTTATTTTAGAGAGTGACAAAGGTAACAAAGGGGTAGATAAACGGTACTTCACTACTCTGGTCTACGGAATTAGAATCAAAAGACTTACGACTCAAAATTCGGTCGAAAAAGTGAGAGGAGAGAGTGAAAGTAGTTCTCCGAGACGTAAAGGAGAAGTGAAAGACGGTATTCCCACCGTGGTAGACTTATAGACTCCAATAACTAAAGAGAGACGTTAGACCTAAGGTCGGACACGAAGTAGGTCAGACCGTAAAGTGTACTACATGAGAAGTATATTCAATTTATTTGTTCTACTGTTATTTGTTGGAACTGCATGAGGAAAGGGTTAAAACTTGGTCAGGTAACAAGGTACAGGTCAAGATTAAGAACGAAGAACTAGACGTATGTCTAAAGAGTCCTCCGTCCACTCTACCAGACTATAAGGGTAGAGAACTTCTTAAAAGGTGTCATAAAACACTAGGTATCAGTTTCCAAAATAAATCAAGGTCCGATATCGAACAAGTGTTTATCTGGGTCTAAATGTCCTTATTAGGTACTTTCGGACGATCAATCAAAGTAAGTTATGAATTAGTTCCCGGGTTCTGTATACAGTGTCAGGATAGCTTATCGAGTACCTGGGTGACTCAATCCCCTTCTCTTTAGACAAAGAAATTCCAATTTGGTGTGAGTTCAGAGAAGAGAGGACAAATAAGAAGACGAAGACTCATTTCTTTAAATTCCGTTTAAAAATCCTCCACTAACCATTCATGATCTATTATTAAAAATACGTCGACATCGTAAATTGTATTTGTCTAAAATTGAAAAGGACGTATCAATCTCGGGGTACTAGGTTGGGCATTTAAATAAGTTTACTATACGTTTCCCAAATAATTGTCTGTTCGGTTTTTATATTATAAAATACTATATTATAGGATTTTTTTAGTTCTTTCTGAGGATTTAGACACATACTTTTGACCTTCTACTACTATTCACGGTTCCAGGTATCGTGAATCTTTCCCTCATCCGTCCAAAGAGTCCTTTCCACAGAAGAGACTGAGTGTCTTCTCGGACCGGTGTACCCATCATCACGTCAGTTCACAAGTTGTCACAAGAATTCCCAGACGAGACACTGAGGTTGAGTGGGTAGTCAGGGGACCATTGGTCCACGAGGTGTATGTTGGTGTCACACTTGGAAACTTGTATGCAGTCCACGAAAAGGAGGTGACGAATTTCGGAGGTCCCTGAGAGGTCTCTTGTCCCTCAGTCGACACTTCGGAGGGGTACCGGGTGTGTCAGGACGATACACCGAATCGGGACCTGTTAGGGTAGGAAAGAGGAGGGAGACGAGGAGAGCCAAGTCCTGTGGGATCGGAGTGATGAGAACCCCCGGTAAAGGAGATAGTCCTTGTGAGAAAAGGTTAGTATCGAGGGAACAAGTCGATCCAGAAAATACTTGTCTCTCCCGGACTAGTGATTAGAATCAGTGGTCGGAGGTAGTGAAAGACGAGATAGAAACAAGTGTCGTTAGTAATAGTTGACTATTATGTAATTTGTAGTTAACTGTTAGCTAAAAAGATAGAGAGACAGTAAAGGAAAAAACAAATAGTAGATAGAAACAGTGACGTTATATTCGGAATGTTCCCTTACCCGAAACCAACAGAAGACGTTACATCTCACGACACGGACCGTATATTATGTGAAAGTTATTTATAACCGACTCGTTTTGTTTTGACTAATCTGTTGGTAGATAAGACAGAATCCGGAACACGTCCTATTCATACTAACTATGACAGGGACTAGACTACTACAACTGTCAAATGTACCTTTTGTTCGACGGTGATAAAAAGTTCGTAAGAACCTTTTTTAATAAAACAGAGACCAGAATTTCCGAGGAATGGTTACAATCGTCTTGATATATAAATCACATAATACATCTTCCGACGTTCCAGTTCTATGGAAAACACTCCAAATAAAGTCGAAAGATAACCAAGACGAAGGGGAAATACCAAAGTCGATAGTCCGTAATTCCATCCGTCTCTGTCGATTATACAGTCCGCCGAAGGGAGGGTCAATTATTTTCCCTCAAACTAATTAAGATAACAGATCAAATTAAGATAACAGATCCCTGAAGGGATATTAAGTCTGTCATTTCTTAGACGGACCCAAGTCAAGGACCCAACCCTTCTAGGGGACCTCTTCCCTTACCGTTGGGTGAGGTCATAGACACGGACCTCTTAGATCACCTGATGTCAGGTACTCCAGTGTTTCTCACCCTGTGTTGACTCACTGATTATGATGATAGCACATTAAATTCTCAATAGAACCGGTCATCTCGTTACAATAGGTACTTATTAACAGAGATGTTTTACACGTCTTACGTATTTTGTTATATTTGTCGTTTCTCCTGAGATCTTTAGATATTATTGTGTAAATTGTTTTTAGTTCATGAGACAACATTCGTGAACTCATTGAGACAACATTCGTGATGTTTTTACTTACGTAAATTATATAGTGTTATTAGAACTTCACTTTCAGCGAGTCAGTGTAACCTGAGAAACGTTGGGATACCTGATATGTCAGGTACCTTAAGAGGTCCGGTCTTATGACCTCACCCATCGGAAAGGGAAGAGGTCCCCTAGAAGGGTTGGGTCCATAGATTAGGTTCAGAGGACGGGATGTCCACCTAAGAAATGGTCGACTCAGTGGTCCCTTCGGGTTCTTATGACCTAACCCATCTGATGGGGAAGAGATCGACTAGAAGGGTTGGGTCCCTATCTTGGTCCCAGAAGACGTAACGTCCGTCTAAGAAGTGGGTGACTCGATAGTCCCCTCTGAAGTGTTATTAGAATCCACAATTTAAATATCTCCTCTTGTGCCTCTGTGACCCCCTAATTGAACAGACTATAGTGTGTCACTACACTCATCACTCTGTCCTCACTGTGGCACGCACCGAGAAGTGAAGACAAACAAGTCCGACTACCCGAAACGTCAAGAAGATTGAGTCGAAGAAGTGGACGCCCGTATGAGGGTAGACTTCCGTGTCGGAAACAGAGGGAGAGGGAAGGTACTCAGACCCCTGAGAACGCAACGAGACTCGAGACGTCACGTAGTACGTAGCATGCCGTCGAGGGGAATCCACTGACGAAGACCGAGAATCTAAGATGCACTGCGACGAAAAGGGAGACTATTGTGTCTACCTCACTCCTTAGAGGGACACTCAGACAAGGTCGGACTAAGGTCGGTGTGAACTTAATCTGAAGTTTCCATTTAAAGAAATATCTACAATCCAGATAGTCAATGTCGCTGGTTTAGAACGGTATAACCACTCTCGACCGTTCGCTATACCCCACCCCCTGGGGCGGTGTCGTACCGAGGGACTGCGGTAGGTACGGGGTCAAGATGAGCACGACGGAATCCTGTACCCGGTGGTCGTCGACAGAAGACCGACCAGTCGTGTAGTGTCGGTCTCTGGAGAAGTGAAGGTGATAAAAACCACCACTCACGTCTGTTAGAACTAGTGAAGCCAGTTTTTAACAAAGGACCCCATTGATCCGGTAAAATTTCCAGTTGTATTACTCATTAACTTGATAATAAGGACCGTGACGACGAACTCCTTTTCTTTAAGTCTTTTCTCTATTAGTCTTAAAATGGAGGAGGAGTGTCAGATTCTCCTGTAGTAGAACGATAGTTCACCCCTTTACTTAGGATGAGTACCGATTTCACGTGTTTAATCAGTGGTTTCGTTTTTACGTTTAAAGAGAAGGAGAGAAAGAAAATATGTGTTCCACTTATGTTTTGTGAAAACTCGTTGTTAAGTTATGTGGTCTTTACCTTTTAATGTCTAATTCAAGTCTTTTCAAGTATCTAACGTTTTATGGTCTTCCTTTTAGTTATATCACTATTTGTAACTAATATCAACCTTCTTTGAGTATAAATATCGAGAAAAGTTTTTCATTTTGTACAAGGAGTTTCTCCTTTAAGAAGTTTATATATAGTTTTTGTACTAAGTGCGTCAATAAATGAACTCTAGTTTACTACGATAGTTCTTTAGTTATCGAATGTACAAAGTCTTGACACAGACCGAGATACGTAGACTTAGATAATATCTTAGAAGATCAAATTTCCTTAGTGATTTCCAACAGATTAGGACCAAGAGATTAAGACCCTACTCCTGATAAATTTGGTGGGTAGGTTATCCATTGTATAATGTATAGTATAGAATTTTAGGAGGTCCCTACATCTCAGAGGTTGTGAAAAATTTAACAGGTAAATTTATGAATAATAGTCAAACCAACGACCCAATATGAACCTCGATAGAACTCTTTTCGTTACTCTAAGCCCTTAATAACTACAGGTATTATTACTGTGTTGTCTCCAAATCTCCGATCACCCTATCTTCTTTTACTTCCCTTATTATTTCGATCTTTACAAACCTTTAAAATTTCTTTTCCAGTCTAACCTGAAAGGACAATCAGGGTACCAATTCCGAGACGTGCAGGTGACGTCCCTCCCTCCCAAAGTAGGGACCAGCTCTTTGATACTAATAAGTACAGTGTTCTAAGTCGGTATTATTTGTCAGTTAGTTTTCAAATTTTATTGCTTACTCAGTCTACCTCTCAAGTAATAGACTCTTTTCTTATCTTTTATCCGAAGTTGACTCTATCCATTTTCCCTAGATATCTTCATTTAAATAGGATATTAAATTCTTGTGTCTCGTTCTTACGAAGATATACACTGAGTCGGTTATTCACACCACTCGTTAATTCGTATTCACCCCTCCATCACCGACACAAGTTCAATAGATGACAACACATTGTTTGGTACGATTTTGATTCACTGAATTTTATTGTTAATACATTAACAACAACGTACTTGAACATCCGGTTCTTTAATCCGTCACGAGTCAACCACTAAGAAGCCAAGATAGAACACAGGTGTCTCCAGTGAGGTATCATAAGTGACTCGACCGTCTACTTTACCAGACCTTCTAGGGTCTTCCTAATTAAGTGTACAGTCGGGGAACCTTCTCATCCCGTGGTGACCCAGACAGTGAGTCTTGTGGACATACACCCGGGAAGTCTAAGGAATGTACTTTCGAGTTCCAAGAACCTCACAAGATTTCTCCACTTTTTCTTCAAAGTTTCGGACTAGGTCAAAGTCGCTGAGGTCTTATATTGAAGAAAATATAGGATAAGTAGTTTTACGGTTATACCGGTCGGGTGTGAGTTCCCCTCTTTTTATAGAGAAGGAGAGTTACCCTTCTCACCATTTCTTAAACACCGGAATAAATAGGGTGGTGTCAGATATTAATAGAAAGATCCATACGAAAAACCCTTTATTATACTATTTTCGTTACTGTCTCTATGGGTCAACTTTGAATTCTCAATTTATACCCGACAATACGAATATAAACATAGGTTCACCTTAATACTTGTTCGATTACTTGAACACATTCTCCACACACTAGGACCCCCGAGTGGGTCGCACTCTCTCGTCTTGTTCACTCCCCCTTACCTTTCTTATGTGAAATCGGGGAAGACACATTGTCTTGTTAATAACTCACGGAAACATAACGAGGTATCATACATGATCTCTTCGTTTTACCATGGATGGGATTCCACGAATAGGAGATCCATCTTTTTGTCGTAACATGTGGATGTCTCCTTAAATACTTTAAAATCTTCTCCTGAATGACTATAATAATAATGACTCTAATAATAGTAATTAAACTCAAGTCTCCTTTGGAGTATCTCTCTATTGAGGTTTCGTTCCAAAAGTACCCCTTCCTCCTCAAACAGTTCGTTTGTTCTTTCTCGTTTGTCTTACACGTCTTTGTCTCTTCGGACTTCTTGGTACTACGCCACATACACACAGACACACACACATGTTCGCAAACTTACACAACTCCTTCTTTCTTTTTATTTTAACCTCCCCTTCCGTCTCCCGAATATAAAAATTTTTATTAGAGCGTAAGGTACACGAAGTAAACCTTTCAATCCCTCTGTAACATCCCAAAATTCATCTCCAATTCGTCGCCACTACGAAAACTTGACACCACAACCTCTTCTGAGAACTCTCAGGGAACCTGACGTTCCTCTAGTCGGGACCCTAAAGAAACCTTCCTTGTTACGATTTCGACTTTGAGGTCATGAAACCTGTAGATTACGCTTCTCAACTGAGTAACCTTTTCTAAGACTACGACCCTCCCTAACTCCCGTCCTCCTCTTCCCCTGTTGTCTCCTACTCTACCGACCTACCGTAGTGACTGAGCTACCTGCACTCAGACTCACTTGAGGCCCTCAAACACTACCTTCCCTCCGGACCGCACGACACTAAGTACCCCAGCGTTTCTCAGTCTGTACTGACTCACTGACTTAACTTGACTTGACTTCGTCGCCACTAATCCAAAGTACAAAATCCTTCTAAAGAGACCCAGTGAACCTCTCCAGAACTCTCGGAGAGTGAGTCCAGTAGAGAGTAAGATTCATTTCTCCTTCAATTTCCATCGAATAATAAGTCTGTAGGAAAGAACGTTGACTGAATTGTAAAGGGAACGAATGAGGGTGAAAGAGAATAGTCTTACGAACGACAACTACGTAGGTCAACATGAAGACCGAAGAGAAAGAAGGGAGCCTACCTCTTCGGAAAGGGAGAAGTAGTCGATTCTTACATGGACCGTCGGGATAAAGGACGACATTCTTTATATCTAGACTTCCCTCTACGAGAGTAATGTTGAAATTCTCGAGGAACGGGATACTCAAGACTTTCTAGTTTGTCCTTCTTTACAAAACCAAGACCGTATCTCGTCCAAGTTTGTGAATGAAAAAAAATAATATCTTAAATAAAGACAAACTGTAAGAAATACAGCAACAAAGGAAGATGACACAGTATTTAGGAAGACTCCGACCTTTGGTGAAAGTTTGGGAAGTCGAGATTCGGATACTTTAGTCCGGTAGTACCCGGCCATAGTGGAAACCCCATTCAAGAAATATAATCCCATTCTAATGAAAGGTTCGAATTTCTCCTGACACATGTATATCACGTATCAAAATTTCTTTATATTTTTCCGAAAATGACTAATTGTAACTTCCAACCTCACTTTATTGATTCTTTCAACCCGTACATCTTGAAAGAGTTAAACAATTTTTTTTGAAATTCTTTTCTACCTCTAATTCGAACATAAGTACGTGTCAATTTATTGAACTTTCGTAATTTATAGAGTGAATACTTTTACAAGAATTAAGATTAAAAGAAAGTAGTATTTTCAATAAGATAAATAATAAGTTTAATCGGTAGAATCCTCTTTATTCTCGTTATATAAGTTCCACCTGTCTAACTTGTTCGTCTATAATTAGTAAACATTACGTGTTAGGTGAGACTATCCTCTACTCTCGACGTCGGTCGACCAACGAGCCGGGTCGAGGTATCCACTGGACTCGGTCCCACTCTTTCGCACCCACAGACTACTCGACCTTACCTAAATAATACGGCCTGTGAAAAGACAAACTTTATAGGAACGTCGACTGGGAAAGTTCCGTGGAAAATAATATCGTTTTTTTAACGTAAACGGAAGTTCATGTTGTCTCCTACGAGTCATCTTTTAATTAAAATAAAAATTAATCCTCGACAAGTGTAGTAGACCAAGTATAGAGTAGGACAATCGTGTGGTGACACCATGACGTAAGATGTATTGTCCTTAAAAATGGTCTTCTCAAGGAAAGATCGTTTCTATATAAAATGTATTACGGATATGATGATTCGTACCCAATTGAGTAAAGGGTTTATAGTATGGGAATGTAAAGTAAGTTTTCTCAGGACCCTCTTGATCTTATTATAAAACTGTAAATTCGTTTTTTATTTTCTTTTTTACATTTTTTCCTTAAAGTTGGTAATCTTAGTCGATCTGTAGTTAAAGATCCACTTGTAATCTTAGTAGACCTCTCGAAAAATTTTTTTATGGTAACAGGTACAATGAGGGTAACTATAAAAAGATTTTTATAATATTCTATTAGATAACACTTCGATTCGAACTTTTGATGTCGTGGTTTCCTAAGAACCTCTATGTACAATATATCTCTCTTCAATCTTATTAGTATGAACTTTTTATATAATAAGTACTGGACAAAATAAACTTCAAAAATTTACTGTGTAGGTTATGATGTATTTGGTAAGAGAGACTTTTGTCAAAATTGTTGATAATCCTCGGGTAACATTCGTCTTTTGAAATGAACTATGATAGTCAAATACACTTTACCTCTTTTTGAACAGAATTCGTGTCATTCTGCATAGTCTTTCGATTACTCAATTTAAAGTCCCGGAAGTACAAGTACACGCGCTTACGTCCGAGTCAACGATTCGGTGTTGGTTGAAATGGTGACTCAGTGGTACTGGCGTCTAGGAAAGATTATCATTACACAACTGTTGAAGTATATAAAAATATTTTAGACGTTTTTAGTATATCAAAACAGTGACAATAGAGAAAGGAAGATTGAAAGGGTGGTGTGAAGAGGGACACGGACCACCACAGTCTCACCAATCACTGAAAACGTCCTTCCCCTTCACCTCAACTCCTATGTACATCAAGACCAAATCATCTTATATAAATACACAGTACGGACACATATAAACTCAATAACGATCGACACGATTATATCCTTACCGAACGTCTTTATAAGGATGACGAATATGGGACTGAGTGGGTCCACTGTACTTTAAAGTCACGACTGTTTTTTGAGTAGCATTGTAACTACTTTTTGACCAATTACTTACGACAGTCAAGCTTCTCTTAAACACTAATCAGTGACGTGTACTTTTGGAACTTTACCGGACTTCAGAATGTCAGGTAGAGACGTTCTTTGAAGTGTCTCCGAAAAGATGTAAGTTGTTATTAAGGTTATTGTAGAGACTGTAATGGTTATTGTTTGAAAATTCTACTTTCTTTGAAAAGTATGAAAAGTTGTTACTCACGATCTCCTTCTTATCCTAATAGAAAAATAAAAAAGGTATCCTTTACTAAAACATTTTAACACCAGTATATTTTTCGTTTTTTACAACCCCCTTTTCATAATATCCATACACACTCCTTCAATCCCAAAAATTCAACAATTAAAATACCTGGCATACTATAGATACTTGAATCTAAAAAGTTTTTTTGAAATCAAACAACACCAAAGGTAAAAAAGTAAGATTTATCTATAAGTCAAAGTATATTTAAAAACATAAACATTAAAACTTAATAAAAAGAGTTTCTGCCGAAGAGTTTTAAAGTCGAGGGGATTGGGGATAGGGGACTAGGTTGGGAGGAGTCCTTTGAGTGTTGATAATTGGACATTGTTGGACTGGATCTTTAGTTTGTGTACCAATTCTAAAGTGGAAGAAAGTACCAAAGATTCCTTTTCTTCTCGACCTTACACCTCATCGACGACTACCGTCTCCCATCTTCCAGTCACCTTTGTCTTATGGTTCTGTCCCCGAGAAACTAGACCTTACTACTTCCCAATGTTATAATTTTATCCCAAACGGTGGAATACATATGTGTCACGACTCGTCAAAGGTTTTTACTCAGTGTGACATCAACGTAACACATTCATAACTTAAGTATCATCCCAGTTGATATGGTCGACCCGTTTTGTTTAATAATGTGTTTCTCTCTTTAATCGTTAAACGGAGCATGTTCATGAAGACGGACGTTGGTACCACTCACGTGCAGTCGGCTGTGTCCAGCACACCCTGTGGGTCCACACGACCCGGAATTACAAGTCCAGGGGTTCCTGGGACATCTCACAGTCGGGGAAGGATCGACTCCTACTTAGGTCATAAAAGTCCATGTACACAAAAGTATGTTATGCTTCGGATTTGTCTTTGGTTGAATGAGTAGACCGTTACGACAAGTATGTTAAAAACGGAAAACAGGAATGAAAAGTTGGACTTCAAAGGTTCCTACATTTCTTCACCTCCTTAAGGGACCGTCAGATCATCAACTCTGAAACACGAAGGTGAAGGTACCCGGGTCCAAGCTATGGACCAGTCTCTTGATTCTACGGTGTTCGGTACGTACGACATGTTGGTTTCATTTTTTAAGTCGAAATGTATTTTTCACCTCTGTTATCCTATTACTTTTACGTAGATGGGCTAAAGATGTCGTTCACAAGAATAAAACGGTATAAACTTCGAAATAGAGAGTTAGAGAACAGGTAAAGATGTGGGAATAAAATAAAAATATATTGGCAATTTTCAATGCCTGGAATATGGTGAAGTGGGGAAACTTTATGTCGAGGACTTTGTTCTGTACGAGGATTTTATTGGTACTAGGGTGACAGTGTGGACTACTTTCACTTGCAACGAGTCAGTACTGAGAAACACTGGGGTACCTGATGTATTAGGTGCCGTAAGAGGTCCGGTCTTATGACCTCATACATCGGAAAGGGAAGAGGTCCCCTAGAAGGGATGGGTCCCTAGTTTAGGTCCAGAGGGTGTAATGTCGATCTAAGAAATGATCGACTTGGTGGTCCCTTCGGGTTCTTATGACCTCACCCATCGGATAGGGAAGAGGTCGCCTAGAAGGGCTGGGTCCTTAGCTTAGTCCCAGAAGACGTACCTTCCATTCTAAGAAATGGTCGACTCGATGGTCCCTCCGGGGTGTGGACTACTTTCATTGTTATTGAGGAATTTATGTTAGGTACACTAGATATAAGTATAAAGAAGTTAACAGGAATCATGTTACACATCTCGATCAAAAAAAAAGTCTAGTACCAGATTAGTTCAAACTATGTGGTATAAATTGACTACGTAGAGAAGTGAGAAAAAAAGTTACTATAACTGACAAATTCTCAACTCCGAGCTACAGGTTATCCTCTAGAGTACACGAAACTTAAATATACTAACAATGACTCGCGATTAATTAAACAAGATGACAGGGAACTGAAAGAAAATTGGGTTTCTAACCTAGATATACGAAGTATCCACTGGGTTTCATGACTGAAACCCTAAATTGGAAGGGTTTACGTTGAAATGGTACGGGCGAATTAAGTGGGAGTTATCTTGAGGTTTTAAAGGTAGGTCCTTAAAGACAGAAATGTCTATTCTATAATTCCGAACCTACTGATTTACTGATCGGTGTGTTGTTACTTTAGGGACCTCTAGTGTTTCTTAGTCTTGTTACACTGAGCCCTGAACCGAACAAATTTAGTTAGAATCAATTTTACCCGTGAAAGGACTTCTAACTGTCTCTTACGACACCTTTTTGTCTCTTGGTCCCTGAATTCAGTGGACTGACGTCACCTGTTCTTGGTACCCTTTCGGGAGAAGGAGAATGTACAGATTCGGTCGATGGGGGTGGAGGTCTTTCTCTAGACTTCAGTCGGGAGAGAAGACGTGTCGGGAACAGTGGTGGGAGTAGGTTTGAAGGTCGGAGAGAGGGACGCTGTCAATGCCACAGTGGACGAAGAGGAAGATGAGAACCAAGGGAAGGTGTCAAGAGGTGTTTCGATATTCTTCATCGAACAAGTTTATCTTTCAGACTAGTACAAAGGGAAGATAAGGGGGTATGTCGAATTTGGAGAAACTACTACAGAGTGACACGAGAAACATTCCAGGTTTATAATTATACCGATCGACCCTAGACACGCCGGACCCGAATAAAGAGAGAGGTAGTCAACAGACGGACAAAGAGAAGTGCAGAAAATGATTTTACTGGCGGGAGGAAACTTTTTCTTGTAGTACGAGAGACAAGGGAAACGTGTTGACAAGTGGAACGAGAGAGACGGACCTTTCGAAAGGGGAATAGAGGTGGTTCGTCAAGGGGGTGGTAGTTCCCTGAAAGATCTGTGGGGGGAAGTCAAGAGGTCAATTTACAGAGAAGGACACCTCCTTGAGAAAGGATTGGCACGTCGGGACGGACCCTGAGGATACTGGGGGACAGTAGTACGGGACACAAAATGAAAGTGTCCGGATTGGTAGTAAACGTTAAATATAAGTCGAACAAGAATGGGAGTGGTCTGACTTTTGAGGCACGCCTTTCCCTGATGCACTAAAGGCAGTGACTGGGTCAGAGATCTTCCTAGAGTGTTTCAGTGACAAGAACTGTAAGGATTTACGAATTCCAATCGGTGGTGTGCGTGTGTGTGTGTGTGTGTGTGTGTGTGTGTGTGTGTGTTTACATTTCTTACATCTCCGGTATCGAGTCTTCGGACTCGGTGTATCGTACCTACCCTAGAGCTGTACACCTGCGGAAAGTGTATGAACCTCTTGTTTGCGATACACTCGTTTACCAGACTTTCGTTTTCACTTCAGCGAGTCAGTACAGACTGAGAAACGCAGGGGTACCCGACGTCGGATGGTCCGAGGAGGGAGGTACTCCAAAAGATCCGTTCTCATGACCTCATCCAACGGTAAGGGAAGAGGTCCGCCAGAAGGACTGGGTCCCCAACTTAGGTCTATAGGGTGTAACGTCCGTCTACGAAATGACAGACTTGGTGGTCCCTTCTGTGGTCCCTCGTTCACCAGATCTCGATTCGTTTAAGGAATAATTAAGTTTTAGGGATTTTTAGAATTTTGAAAAGCTATGAGTAAGGTTTTACAGTGGTGTAGAACACACGTACGAGTCAACAATTCAACACAGACTGAGAAACCCTGGGGAGCCTGACATCGGGTGGTCAGAGGAGACAGTACCCTAAAGGGTCCGTTCTTATGACATCACCCACGGTAACGGAAGAGGTCCCCTAGAAGGGTTGAGTCTCTAGTTTCACACAGAGGACGAACCGTCCACCTAAGAAATGGTGACTCGGTGGACCCTTGGGGTTCGGTGAAGGTCTACCTATTTCTTTTTTATTTAGGTCGTCATGAGAATCGTCACTCGAAGTAGTTGGGTGGTAGGAAAGGGTACAGTTTAGGGGGACGGACGTATGGGTAGGAATAGGGGAAAGGAGGTCAGGGTCTCGTGTTCCATGGGGATACGGCACATATTCTGGTTGGGGTAGAGGATACGAGGATTAGGTTATGGGAGGGTCGAGGGAGTCAAAGAAACTGTTAATGAGAGGAAAGGAATCCAGAATTCGTAGAAGCTTAGAGGAAGGAGAGACTCATACTGGTGTAAGTCCGGAGACGGAAGGTGGTATACTGTAAGTGGTACTGGGACGGAGGAGGAGGTCCACACTGGGAAACAACCCTTTCATCAACTGTACGGGACAGAGGAGAAGAAGTGAAAGGTAAAGCGGGTGTCGCGAGACCGAAGACAGGAGTGACGAAGTAATCTTTACGACGGTAGTGCAAGTGGGTACTCGAGGTTTAAAATTGTAGAAGTTCCCTGTGGAAGATGGTAGAATGACTTGATGACACGGTGCAGACCGTCCCACTACCGTGACGGTAGATTTTAGAGAAGAAGGAAACGATAAACACCAAGGGACGGGGTGAACAGAACCGGAGGATCTCGTGGAGTAAGAGTTTGACCGACCGGACCACCATGGGAAACCGAAGTTCCTCAAAGAAAGTGAGGGCGGTTGATATATGTGATATGTACATATATTCGTACATACATACGTACCTATAATACATCCGACGGTGACCGTACAATCATTGAAGGTCCGACTGTAGAGAGGTCTTCAAATCTAACGATCGAGGAAAGAACTTTCAGTTTTTCCGTAAAATTTTAATTGTGCGAGGTTTGACTTAGGTAGAAGACGGGGGTGGAGGATTAAGAGAAAACTAAAAGGAGTGGAGTCAAGGAGTAATGTCAGTATAGAACCATAGGTACCCCCTTACCAAGGTCCTAGGGGGTGTCTATGGTTTTAAGTGTCCATGAGTTCAGGGAATATGTTTTGCCGTATCATAACGTATATTAGATACGTGTAGTTGGGTTTTTTAAAAAAATTTAAATAAAAAATTGACTTCCTATTAACGAAATCTCTTAAAACAACAAAAGACAGTTTGAAGTTGTACTTAGTTGGTATTTTCCACCACCAGCCCCCACGACATATGAAATTTAGTGGAGAATACTATGAATCATGTCCCTTCTAGGGGACCTCCTTCTTTACCGTTGGGTGAGATCGTAAGAACGGACCCTATAGGGTACCTGTCTCCTCGGACCACCCGATGTCAGGTACCCCAGCGTTTTCTTGATCTTTACTGATTTGTTGATTTTGTTGTTCCATTTACGATATGTTTATAACTTTTATGTTATTTTCCCGATACATTTATCAACAGTTAGACATCGTCTAAGTTCAAAACGAAAAACTTTATAAGACCTTAAAAAAAGACTTATAAAAACTAGACGCTAACCAACTTACTTACCTACTTCTTTGACACCAACACCTCCCTGTTGACATGAACGTTTTTATGGATAAATTATCACAACAAGTGAGTTTTGTCTTGACCCCTTCGTCTCATCAGATTTCATGTTTTATGTTACTCGGATACCTCTTAGGAGTGGAAACAACTTCGAGAAGATCCATTACACGTACCTACTAGGGTAAATTAGGAGTGTCGTGATACTTTCGGATTTTTGGAGATGAAAGGCATTCTCCTTCGGTTACGAGCCCAAGTCCGGTTCCAGTGGTCGGATGTACATCGTCTTGTCTTAACTTTAGTTCGGAACTGAGGGAAGTTCCGACACTTATACGGTGAGAGACTATCACAAGGGGCTAATATTTGACCTTCGACCACGAGACGATGTACGTTCGGACGAGAGAGGGAGTGATGTGAGGAGTGTGCCAGGGTTCCGTGGGTAGAGAAACGCTCCGACCCCTTTTTTTTTGTTGCGTCGCAAAGTAGAATAAACCAAAGTTCCTAGTCAACCACTAGTCATTTTGTTTTTCAAAGAGAGTTCCCTTTCTAGTCCGAAGGGCCTGTACGAGGGCATCGACTCCCCGTCTACAGTCGGGAGACTTAGTGTGGTTGTTTGTGCAGTTCTCGTCCACGTACGAGGTCCGAAGAAGGTCCGTCACGGTCCAAGTCAGAGACTCACCCCCATTCGATCGCTCTCTACTCTTTTGTCTCTCCTCTCTCTCTTCTTGCACGTTTCCAAGGTGAAGTTCTTAGGGTAGGCCCTGGAAGACGGATAAAGTTTAATCATAGTTGTCAAAGGTTAAACTTTTAAAAGTTTGACTCTCCGGCCCCAGTTCTCGAACTAAGTTCTCGAGGTGTACGAGTTCTCTCTTAAGAAAAAACAACAAATATACGGGAATCCAAATAATGAATAAGTTACGTTAGGTTCAGGTGTGTGAGTATGAAAAAATTTTATCTAAGAGATAAAAAAAAGAATCAATAGTTGTACTTAAATTTTGAAAAATTACAATCCATACAGAATTATAGTGGGATCAAAAGTTTATCCTAACAAAGTTTCCCTTTCAAAGGATTTATAAGTCCGGTAATAAGACTGTGTCCCGGGACGGGGACCTAGGATTTCTTGTCTTTCTTTTTATTAGTTTGTCTCCATTCATTCATTTTCAATATTTACGACGTTTCCTTTTTTTTTTTTTTTCTACCTCTCCAATAGGGAGATGTCCTCTCTAAATAGACATACACTTAATAAACTGAAAGACCCTTTGTCTACCCACTGAAAATTATAGTCCGAACGTAAAAATAAAGGATCCAAAATTTAGAGAGGGATAAGGATAATTAAACCTCCTTACGTTTGAGTAAGGGAGAACTTGAGACCCCAGACTCGGAAACTACTAGAAGAGAAAGAATATAGGAGTGGAAGAGCAGAGATGACCTTCGAAGGATTGTCGTAAGTCTGAATTTCAGTAAGAGAGTTTAGAATTTTTGTTTGTTTGTGTCGGATACGACTAGAGTTCGGTAGAGGGGGAAAAGGAGAAGTCGGTTTGTAATTTGACGTAAGTGAGACAAAGTAAAGTGTGGAGTGTAAGAGTACAGTTGAGTGACTTTAGACCGATGAGTTGATTAATGGATGTTCCAGTAGTGTGTATAGGAATGAGAGTACAACAGTTTGGGAATCCTGTGACAGGTGGTCCTACGGAAACTAGGATAAAGAATGTCATAATCCGGAAGACCTAGTAAGGATAGGAAAGCTTTGAGAGAAGGGACCCGAAGACTGTGGTACGAGAAAAGGGAGGGGTCCGACAGAGAACGGAGAAGAGTCGATGGAAAAGAGTCCGAGTGGAAGGAGACGGACCTGTCTCCGTACAATTTACGATTGTACATGATCTAAGGAAGGGTCCGGGGGTCAGAGGGGTACGATGTATTAAATGGACTAGCTAAGAAGGTGAGAATACTGAAGACCGTGATGTCTTTACAACTACAGAAGGGTTGGACACAGAGACCCAGAACGAAAGACTCAGTCTTCTTCTGGACTCCGACTTAAGAGTAATAAAGTACATATTCGAGTGACCGAACTTGGTAGAGTTTGAGACTCGTAGGGGGATGAGAGTAAAAATCTCATATATATTGTTATTTTAGAGTGAACATACCACCACCACTTTGGATACTGTCAATGACCGGTAAAGAGTTCAGTGAAAGAGACATTTTACTCCTTCAGATAAGTATAGTAGACATGGATATGGATGTAATCTGAGTTATTGGGTCACTATTTTTATCTTACTTTTTTATTTCTGAACACTGTTACGGAAGGAGTCGTTGCACTTCCTAGTGGACGGTAGCAAATAAGTTTTTCTCCGTGGTCGGTACAGTTTACAGATTTAGGTGGGTCTCCTCCTTTCTTAAAGGGTAGAGTGATTAACCTTTCCCCATCTTACTAGGTACTTAATACAAGTGTAGTGATGATACATCCCACTTTTTTGTCACGTTTACGGTTGGGGGGTCTTACGAAGATCTTATCCTTCCCGAATCGTTAAGGAAATTTTCTCGTCACGACCTTATTGTGTACATGAAATCTCTCTCTACTACAACCCTTTTCTTTTTGGAGTCTCTACAATGGTATGGGGAACCTAAACGAGATCAGTATAATATAAATTCGTCTTTATCAGAATAGGTTTTTTAGAGGGTTTCTCTCTTAAGGGAACGTCAGGTCTAGTTTGGTCAATTAGGATTTCCTTTATTTGGGACTTATAAATAACCTCCTTGACTACGACTTCGACGTCGAGGTTATGAAATCGGTGAACCACGTTTCTCGGTTGACCTTTTCTGGGACTACGACCCTTTCCAACTTCTGTCCTCCTCTTTCCCCACTGTCTCCTACTCTACCAACCTACCGTAGTGACTGAGTAACCTGTACTGAGACTCGTTTGAGATCCTCTGTCACTTCCTGTCCCTCCAGACCACATGACACCAGGTATCCCAGAGTTTCTCAACATGTGTTGGCTCACTGACTTGTTGTTGGCGACCAGTCCTGAGACATGAAAGTGACGATTCCTGGGACCAGTCCTGGATTCTAGGGTATTCGGGACGGCACGTCCGTTTTTTTTTTTTTTTACGAATTTTTTTCAGAGGGTTTATGACGTACCGTCAAAGTAAAGATGTCACAGACTTTTCAATAAGTTAGTAGTGAGTAAGTTTTCGAGGTCTTTAAACAACTCCCTGACAATATACAAGGTCCGTGACATGACTTGTGTGTGTGTGACACCCTATTTTACCTTTTGTCCTATCTGTTTTAGGAATAGGAGGTCTTCGAAGTGAGATCAACCCTCTCTGTATTATACATGTACATTTTAGATTTACGACTCTGTATCGGTCGTTACGGGTATCGGTCCTATCCGTACAAGGTCTGTCTCTCGGTTTCGGTCTTCGTCCTTCCTTGGTCTGTTTCTGTCACACGGACTTCGTCTGACTCCCTCGTCCTCCCTCTTGACCTTCTCTGTCTTCTCCGTCCGTCCCAGTCTAGTGTCTTCAGGACTCCTGAAACGACTCGTGGACAGTACACACACGGACGCACGCGTCGGCGAAGTCAGTACAGGTCGAGAGCCGCTGGGGTGACTGACAGCGGGTGGTCTGAGGAGACAGGAACCCTAAGAGGCCCGTTCTTATGACCCCACCCGACGGTACCGAAGAACGTCCCCTAGAAGGGTTGGGTCCCTAGTTTGGACCCAGAGGACATAACGTTCGTTAAGAGATGACTGACTCGGTGGACCCTTTCGGACTCTTGGTGACATGATCAACATTTTCCAGGGACTGGCACCGAACACCCGAGATTTAAGAGTTTCGTCTACTGTCTGGTTTAGAAATATAAGAGAGAACGGGGAAGGGTGGGAAGGAGGAGGGGTACATGCAGGTGTTGAAAGAGTGGAGGTCTTCCTTCTTCCGAAGGAGAGGAGGACGGGAAGGACAGGGAGGGAGAACCGGGGCCGAGGGGTAGGGTGAAGTACGAGAGATGGTGAATAGGGAATTTTGAGTGGAGGAGAACGGGGGGGTTTAGTTCTGGGCTTGTCCCTAGACTTATTGTAAACCTTGAGACACGTAGGAATAGAAACATCTGCCGGGGGCACCCTCTCCGCCGTCGGATTACTCGTGGGTTGTCCACACACGAAGACGTAAGTCCCGGAGCGAGGGAAAGTAGAAAGAGGGGTAGGAAGAAATACATAAGAGATACATATAAGTCTTTGAGCCACAATGACTTTTTTTAGCATAGGAGACCGTTTCGCAACCTCCCCTTCCTCATCCACATCATTAGGCCTTCTGTAAACTTTTATCGACGATCTGTTTCCTTGAGTTCTTCGTGGTCGTCGCCACCACTCGTCCTCACTGGATCGTCCAGAAAAGGTCGGGATTAAAGAGACGAACGGGCCGAGACACTACGGAGAGCGAGGGGCGACACACGTAGACGGCAGACAGAGTGTGAGCGGGGGAGGGGGACGTCTCCTCCAAGAGACAATGACTGTGGGCGAGTAGAGGGGGTCCTCCGACGCTGCACGGGGACGACACACGTCAGTGGTACGGAAAACGAGAGGAGAGGACGACAAGGACCCAGATGGTAGTGAGAGAGGAAGAGACTCAGGATAAGAACCGAGGAAAATATCTTTCACTTTCACAACCAGCGAGACAGCACACGCTGAGAAACGTTGGGCCACTTGACATCGGACGGTCCGAGGAGACAGGTACCTTAGGAGGTCCGTTCTTGCGACCTCACCCAACGGTACGGGAGGAGGTCCCCTAGAAGGGGTAGGTCCCTAACCAGAGGACTAAGAAATGGTAGACTCGATGGTCCTTCCTTAGAGGAAAATATCTTCGTCCCGGTAAAAGTAAAAAGTCAGAGGCCCGTGGAGTCCGAGAGTCGATCGAAAGGGTAGGAAGAAGGAAGGACGGAATGGTAGAGGTCGGAGATTAACCTTGAAAGAGGAAGAGAGAGGGACCTTACTTCGAAAGAGGAAGGAAGAGAGAAATAAGAGGTGTTTGGGTGTGTCTGTGTGTGTTTATGAAGGAGTGGGAGTTGGCAGATATTTGTACGACCACCCTTTCTCTGGTTTTCCGTGTGAGAAAAAGGTTCTCGAAAACTTTCACTTTGAGACAAGTTTGAACGAACAAGACGTACACGTGCGTCCGAACAGAGGTCGTCTCGTACTACAGATCTCTCCTAGTTTCGGTGTAGAGGGGTCAGGACCTACGAGTCCCATCGACCAGTTAGTAAACTTTTCTGTTTATAGCGATCGTTGTGTCCACGGTGTCCGTCGATTCCGAGGTCACTCTAAGGGCTTGTAGCACGTGCAGACAACTCAAAAGGGACAGAAAGAGGGTCCCGAGGCTGTTTTCGTGGTAATCCGTCGGACGTGCTTCGAAAGGTCCGAGTAAACGGACCACCCTATTACCCTTCAGAAAGTTTACCCGGAATGCACGTCGGTCACGCGGAGATGTGAACAGGTGGTCCTGGGTGGTCTGTTATTATTTTGGCCCCACATAAACACATCTACGAAACCTTGTGAACGTGGGTAATAAGGGACTCGTCGAATATCGGTCCTCCTTCCTTCTCTTCCTAATTTCCCTTTTTTGTTTGTTGTGAAATTTATTGATAATGTTAATTCTCCGAATATAAGTATTGGAGTAAATTGATAAGTCCCGTCAGTATGTCTCAATGATACTACTAGGTCCGGGTATTGTGTTTTCTTTGACTCCGAACAGGTCGTCATGTACCATATCAGTTCGAGTATGTGAATCGATGAGTTGTCACTCAATAAAACTCGGAACTGACACTCGGTCCGTGACATAATCCGGGACGTAAGGTACCTTAGACAAACGATGACGATGATGATGATTCAGTGAGTCAGCACAGGTTGAGAGACATCGGTACCTGACATATTGGGAGGTCCGAGGAGACAGGTACCATAGGAGGTCCGTTCTTGTGACCTCACACAATGGTACGGGAGGAGGTCCCCTAGAAGAGTTGGGTCCCTAACTTCGGTGTAGAGGAAGTAACTTCCACCTAAGAAATGGTGATCACGACGGTATATTTATGTATGTTGGACGTAATGATCGTTACTCTTATCCTTTGTTTCGACTTAAGTGAGAGTAAGTACGGGTTTCTTGGGTTTGGACATTGTAGTATTTCTCGTCTTCCCTAGTACATGGTGTTAATAGGTTCCATGGTGTCACTAGAAAGTCTTTACAGATATAACTTATGACACGAATACATGGTCCATACCGAAGGAAGTGTTTTCTCATTTAAAGATTCGGGTCCAATCCATTCAGAGTCTCTTCTCTGAGGAATTTTGGCTCGACCCGAGTCTCATACTTACGAGTCTCATATTTTAGTTACCGGACGGGTCGAACCGTCCCAGCGGACCTCGACGTCACGAACGCATGGACCGTCCCTCAGTAGGACCCACCGTAAACGAGGGACTTCCCAACATGCACTAGACACTATTGGAGGGGACAGCCGTGTATGTCGGGAGTGGACGGAAGGTGGAAGGTCACAATTACGGAAAGGGAAGACCGGACCCCTTATTTTTTCCTGACTCTATCGACGAAAAGAGAATACCCTTTCTTTACAGGGACCTCGTCCCTTCCCTCGCCACTTCTCTCGTAGGTACACTGAAACCTTTGTGTCCCCGTCACAAGGACGAGCAGGAGGGTGACCGAGGGGTGTACGCCTTCGTGACGGTTTCCCGCTGCAAGCCGAGGATATTTCGTCGATGAAGATTGACGATTACCCCTCGTTTTATTACTTCCCTCCGGTTCTTCACGAGCTGTTTCACTATTATCCCTCTAATACTGTAGACACCGGGGTAAACCAGAGGTCAGTTATTTCGTGTGTCGGGTTCATTGAGAGGGTGAAGGGGTAATGACGACCTTTGTACCGACCAGGGCGATTCTCCTCTCCAAACCTTGTATTATTTACTCTTGGAGGCAAGGTAGAGTGTGAGTCCAGTCGGACGGAGAGAGGAGTGGGCTTTGTGGTATTCGAGGTTGTGTTAAGGTCTAGGGCAAAGGGTCGGGGTCCGAAGGATACAAGTGGACGAAGGTCCCGGAAAACGGTCGGTATAGACATGCATCACGTCACATAAGATAAAAGGAGATTCTGGATTGAATTTTCCTCTCCCAACGACAGAAATTTTAGTGTAACGTTTACGAGTAGACTCGAAAGGATCTTAGATTATAAATCTAAAGGGGAAAGACTGGATCAGGTACTCGTACCACGAAAAGGAGGTAACACTCTCTTCTCCTCGAAGACTCGAGTCTTTGCCCTTCAATTTGTGGTTGCTGTCTCTATCGCAGAAACCTCTCGTGACGCCCCCTCTCGGAGGTAACGTACGACGGTCGTTAAGATAAAGTAGTCAGAGTACCTTAATTTTACCTTTCAAAAAAAAAAAACTTTCTTATTTTGAGTTTTTACCTTTCCGAGTTCCAAACCCCCACCCCACCACTTATTCGGTTAGTAAAATCGTACTTTTACACCTTGGTTGAAAAACAATTATTTCTAGTTTTGTACTCATTATTTTTCACTCATTGTGTCTTACTCAACAGTGGACGGTAGTACTGTAGGGAAGTTTACATAGGACCCTTGTCCAGACGGGTTAATTACTCTTAGTCCTAACAACAGTATATTAAAGATTAAAGTCAGTAGATTTATACATTGATTAGTCGATTGTGTTAGTATTATAAAGAAGTTGATGTTAGACTTAAAATGAAATTGGTCGGTGGTTTCCTTTCTATTATTAGGGTGTGCTTCTCTTACACGGAAACTTTGTTTTGATCTTAAAACTTACCAAACAGGATGTTTAGATGTCACTGTGCTCGAAGCCTTGTGTTCACGTGAGTGAGAGTTTAAGTTGTACTTTACATTAAGAGACGTCTTTGTGACAGGTCTTTCGATTACTCCCCTGTGGATCTAGATCCTGAAATAAAATAACACGTGTACATGCACGGACATAAATGTTGGAGAAGGTAGTGTCCATAACCTTAGAAGGAATGTTTTGTTTTTTACATACCTCCTTCCTAAATGACTCTCCTTGTGTAGTTATGTCTATATTAAGATTTGATCTTTCCGTTGTTTTTATCTCCTTTGCGTGTGGATTATTCCTGTACTATCGGTCCTGTTGGTCCCTCTTTGTGTTCCTCCTCTCCTCCGATCTCCTAGTTCCCACTTTGCAGACTCAGACGAACCGTTGTCGGTGAAATGGATTCCACCAATAATCCTTGTTAAAGTATATAAAATGACCACGGGAGAGTGGGACGTTTTCCTCTAAGAGTCTAAATAACTCTCTTCTTTAGGTTACTACTATTGGAATAGGTAAGTGCAGGGAAAGGTAAAATCGACAATAAATATTTTACCACTATGGATCCCAGAGACTTTAGAGTCGGAGTCTCCACCTACCCTTCTACCTGTCGTCTCCTAGTCTAAACCTTCTACTCAGGACGTAATCTCATTCGTGACCCCACGTTATTGATCTCTGTCAGAGTCTGATCTTTTACTTCTCCTTTTTACCTAAGTCACCCTCCCCCCTTTATTCTTCCCATGGATATCTGATACTTCAGTATTAAAGGATTCTCTTCCTCTTTTACTGTTTGACAAGTAGATTGTTCTAAGATCGGTCCAAAAATCTCTCTAATCCCTTTCGTACGTTCCCGTCTTGTATCCATGTTTAACCATCGGACTGTCGACCGAAGTCAGTCGTCTGTATAAAACAAACCGAACGTGTGAATAAATCGAACTTTACGACTTCTGACCGTCAAATCCGACCCGAGTCGACCCACTAAGAGGTCAGAACCGACCCACAGTAAGATATAGTCGTCAGTGAATATCCGAAACGACTAACTCCGACCTGTGACAGTGTAGAGATATATTCCTGTTGAACTGATTGAGTCAAGATCAGGTACACCAGAAAGTAAGGGGTCCATTCAGTCGGACCCGAACAGGTATACCACCATCCCGTCGCAAAGTTCTTCCACTCTCCTTCGCGTGTTCTTTACCATGGCACAATCCCTGAAGGAACCACCAGGTCACTAATTCTTAGGTGGTACGTCACGTCCTTTGTACCCAAGTTAGGGACCAGTCCCTTGATCTAGGGTTTAGGGACTTCGTTGATTCGGGTTCGTGGTGTCGAGTCTCAAGTACATGGTGTTCCTTCTAGGGCACACGACGTTGATTCCGGGTTACGTCAGTTTATTTAAATAATTTTTTTTTTTTTGAGATTTTTTTTTTTGTTTACCGTAGAACAGTGAAAACGTCGTAAGATAAACGTTTCATTAAATATTTCAGTTAGACCCAAAGTTCCCACCTTCTTATCTAAAGTAGGGAACTACCCTCTTCCATGTTTCCAGGAAACGTTTCCTCTCACCTACAACCTACGTACTTTTTAACATCGGTAAAAACGTGTATGAAAGGAGACAGACCATTGATGTAAAGAATATAGACCATTTAAGTCCATTTACGGACTTAAAGACTCACTGTCATTAGTAGACTTAGGTTCTATACCAACGCGGAAGAGACACTGATACGGGTAGTTCCAAGGACCGTGCGGAATCATAGGAGGAGACCAATGTTAGGTGGTGGGACTATGTATATGTAAAGGAAAAAGAGGAGATAATAGAAGAGTGAAATAATTCATTTATCTTTCCTTCCTTTGTTCAATTATAAAGGAAGGACCATATAATTCCCGAGATAAGAAAGTGAACATAGAGAACAAAACAAGGGAGTATTTCTTTAGAAAGAAAGACACTAGTGAAGAGAACTGGGATGAATAAAATAATAACGAATTTGTAAGAGTGTAATTTACTTTTACTTACATTAAAGATCCTCTATTGTAACGGGTGTTCCTAAGGTAATTCCGTAGTGTCGGAACCATACCATGTCTCTCCAAGGTTTCAGTTTTTCCATACGACTAATCAGGATGTTTTCGAACATAGACAGGTGACTATTCCTCGTCTTTCGGATTCACATAAAGTTTGTGTAAAAAGTTTAAGAGACCTGATCTTTTTCTTTAATAAGTCTAGTATTTCAAGAATTGGTAGGAGAGGAATAAGATAACGATCAACAAAGTAGTCACTAAGGTCCGTTCTTTTTAGTGAAGACGACATAGACACCAGACCGGTACCTTAAGGTAGCGGTCAAGTTGAAGGAAAAGCAGACAAGGAGAGTGGAGGTTCACATCTTTAGTGTGAGTAGAAAGCCTAAGCTAAGGTTACGGTGGACTTGGAGGGACTAAAGAGGGAGAGAGGAGATGGAGTACGGAATGGAATGTAGAAGTGTTCTGTAAGACGGTACTATAAATGGATTTACCCATCGAATATACATGGAGAGAGGGGAAGAGAAGTGAATCGTGGGTCATTTGAGATTAACAGTAAGATGGGAAACTTATAGATCCTATCTCAAAAGGTATAACGTCTGAGACTTCTAAACAGTCTCCTTATTCACTTATGTACTAAAATTAGAATCAAGTAGAGGTTGGAATGTAATTAAACGTACCATGAAGATAGACAAAGTTTTACGACTGTACACATAATAGAGTACAAAAGGGGGGTGTCGTTGGTTTTTCGAAGTCATTTTCCAAATACTCAAGTACAAACCTTATCCTTTAACTCCTGACGTCATCAATTTACTAAACAGATTCCAGTGACTCCATTCCCGACTAAGTTAAGTCAAGTGAGTCAGCACAGGTCGAGAAACGCTGGGGTACCTGACGTCGTGTGATCCGAAGGGACAGGTAGTGGTTGAGGGCCTCGAATGAGTTTAAGTATAGGTAACTCAGCTACTCCGGTAAGTTGGTAGAGTAAGAAACAGCAGGGAAGAGGAGGGCAGAAGTTAGAAAGGGTCGTAGTCCCAGAAAAGTTGACTCAGTCGAGAAACGTTGTCCACCTGTTTCATAACCTTAAATTCGAAGTCGTAGTCAGGAAGGTTACTTATAAGTCCTGACTAAAGGAAATCCTACCTGACCGACCTAGAGGAACATCAGGTTCCCTGAGAGTTCTCAGAAGAGATGTGGTGTCAAACTTTCGTAGTTAAGAAACCGAGAGTCGAAAGAAATATCAGGTTGACAGTGTAGGTATGTACTGATAACCTTTTTGGTGTCGGAACTGATCTACCTGATTGACCCGATCCTATTTTTGGGTCCAGAAGACCGAAATCAGATCACAAGAAACAATAGTACCCGAGTCACTGTCGTAAGATTAAATTTTTAATTTATATCTAACATACCGTGACCGGCCCCCCTCCCCCACACGTCCTCCTAGGAGGGTTCTTCAGTTTTCAGTAATTCTCCGGTATCACGGAGTTGTTAAGGGACCCGACCAACGATGTCCATAGATGTAGTCGACCGTTACTTGTGTCAGTTTCCAGGAGGGGTGTGTCTCTGCAGGTAGTTATGACTCTCGGTCAGAAATTACCTGACCTATACCGTTCAACGGTCAAGGGTTCGATCAAAGGAAGACCGGAGGTATTTAGTTTACTAAAAAGGGTAGATTCTGTCTATTATTTTGTATTCGAACGGATGATAGGAAGTGCTATTAAAGTAAACTTACCTCAGAGTCTTATGGGGACTACCATCCAGTGCCAGAGAAGGTAAAATGTCTCCTTTTTTAGATCTGGGTTTCCAATTTACTGAATTGGGTCTCAGTGGATCAATCTCCTCTCGTCTCTGACTTGGGTTCACAGAGACACTTAGGACACGGTAGGTAGACGACCGACACTTTATGAAAGATTATAAGTAGAGGTGTTTCTAGAGTTCCGTTAAGATGTTGGCCGTCTTCTCTTACTCTAGTGAAAAGAGACGAGAAAGAGAGGAATGATAGAAGGGACGTCAACGACCCCCGAGTTAAGTTGAAATAGGGAACCGGTTCGTTACCTAGATGGAAGTCTATCAACTCACTCTGTCAATCCTTGTAACAGAAGAGAACAGTTCACCCCAATTACTCTACTTTCACGAAGGATCCTTCAATTTCCTTAATCTAGTAAAAGTGTTTACTGAACCATCTATCTCATGAACCGTATATCATTCAAGATACGTTACAATTACTACCACTGTTATAATGGTTACGTAAGTGTTCTTCGATGATTGAATACTCGAGATTGTAAATTTGTTAAACCTTCTTTTCTTAAACCCCCCTTTTATCATATTCAATCAGTAGGGTAAACTCTTAGTCACTAGTGTCTTAGTTACACTTTGGGTATTTTACTAACAAAATCCATCTGACTCCCTACTTACCACACACTTACAAACAGTGACTGAGTAAATAAGTAAATAATGTATACAATCCCTGACCGCCACGTTTGTACTTATTCTATATCTGGACGAAATGTTGAAGTTTATCCTTTATAAACCGTGACCCATTATCTATTGTAAATAATTTGTGTATTGTGACGAGTTTCTTGAAGTATGTATAATGTGATAAGCTGTGTATTGTTAGGAGACCTAATTAAGATAACAACATCAACAAGTCAGCGATCCAGTACGGAAAACGCAGTGTACCTGACGTCGTGCGGTCCGAAGGGACAGGAAGTGACAGAGGACCTCAAACGAGTTTGGGTACAAGTAACTCGGCTACTACGGTACTTGGCAGAGTAGGAGACAGAGGGGTGAAGAGGAGGACGGAAGTTAGTAAGTGTCGTGGTCCCAGAAAAGGTCACTCAACCGAGAAGCGTAGGTGACCGGTTTCATAACCTCAAAGTCGAAGTCGTGGTTAGGAAAGTTACTTATAAGTCCCAACTAGGAAAAATCTTGACTGATCAAACTAGAACGACAGGTTCTCTGAGAGTTCTCAGAAGACCCAGTGGGTGTAATGTCCATCTAAGAAATAATAGACTCGGTGGTCCCTTCAGGAATTAGATAAAAATAGAAAATATTTCTATTTTTGACTCCTCCTTTGACTCTGTCTAATTCATTAAATGAACTCCAGTGTGACGATTAACTGTTTTCACTCTGTTTTGGGTCCCTTAGACTGACGTTTCGGTCATGCGAGAATTGGTGCCGAGATGTGATAGTGAACCACTTATAAATTATTTGTCTAAAACTTCAGTTGATTATAAACGTCATTCTCTCAGTTCACACTGACTCGTCCTGGGATCCCCCGGGGAGAGGGGTCCAGGAGACGACACCGAGGAGAGACTTCATAAATCTGTTGACATAAACTACGTATAAGGGATTCAACAAAATGATTACGATTTTGGGGCTGATTTACCTTCTTCAATTGATGAGTTACTGGAACTCGTTCATGGGGGATCTGGATGATTTCCGACTTCTGACTATTACAATTGGGGACACTGTGGTGGGAGAATGGAGTGGTAGTTGGTTAGTCTCTTAGTACGGGTTCGCGTAGTGTTTGGGACGTTGAGGAGAGGGAGTGGATCGGAAATTTACGAAGGGGTTTTGGATGACCCGTCAGACCCGAAAAACTCGTACTCGACGGGACCTAAGGAGTAGACCGTGGAATGTTCTTTAAGACATGAAAGGACCTGATATTGTCCATAGTTATCTAACCAAAATAGCGTGTACCCACTCGTTTTGGTACAAACCAAAACATTGTATTCACGAACTCGGCTTCACAGGGGTCCTACACTTCTCCGACATCTGAGTTACCCTTACCAGAGACAGACCCCACCCACCCCGAGTCCTTATAGGGATTCCTCTGTTACTATCTCTTTCCTCTCCCGTAAAGTCTCCCTTCAATGTCATAGACGTTTCTAAGTTTCACGAGTACCTTTTAATGTAGGTTCTAAGGTTGTGTCTTCCGGACGGTGTAAAGAGAGATGAGTTTTACCCCAGTCCTCAGGGGGAAAGTTGGACACCGAAGGATACACCGAGTCACCATTTCTTAGGTGGACGGTTACGTCTTCTACACTCAAGTTAGGGACCCAGCCATTCTAGGGGACCTCTTCCTTTACCGTTGGATGAGGTCATAAGAACGGACCCTTTAGAGTACCTATCTCGGGTCTCCCGATGTCATGGTGTCCCAACATTTTCTCAGGCTGTGCTAAATCGTCGATTTGTTGTTGTCTGTTGTTAGAGTTATACCTCAGTCCCCAACGGGTAGTTTTCGCCATCTCCCTCGTTCCTAAGAAGATAGGTAGAGGGAGTGAGATCGATATTCGCCGAGAACCTCGGACACAGGGTGTGTCCGGATGGACGAGTCACGTATAATTATTTACGAGTTACTTACGTATTCGGGGGAAAGAACCTGTCCCCGATCTCTGTTTCACCCTCGTCCTGGAGACTTCAATCTCACACACGGTTTCCATCTATGAACTCTGTCTCCTACCCCTTCCTTACTATGTCCTTTTACCTTTGAAAAATTGGCTCCTAAGTAAAATTGGTCCTAGGGAAAATTGGTTCCATAATATCTTGGACAAGAAGAGGATTCGTAGAAAGGACCAAGGTCCCTTTCAGTCGGGATGACATGAAAGGGATAAAATAAGGTGATAAAGATACTAAAAATTTTTAGAAAATGGGACTTCCCGTTCCTTTCACCCTTTTTTTCATGACGTAAGAGACTTTGTGTGAGGTGGGGGTGGATCTCGTAGACGTGGTCGGTGTCCATCTCGGAAGTCAATATTTACGTCTTCTCTTTTTGTTTCCGTGTCTCTACAACTAGTATTTAGAAACTCGAGAGTTTCCTGACAATCTTCTATGTAGATGTAAAGTTTCCCTTTGGTCTGAGTCTGAGGGACCCACAAACATCCTTCTAGACTATATTCTTCAAATCCTATCAGACCTGCTAGTCCTCTTTCTCAAATCAGAGGTCTTTCTTACTCTCTACCTATGATCCAGTTCCCTTAAAACCTTTATTATTCTTTTTATCGGGTGGTCGGAGACACTGATACAAACACCTGGGGTACATCAATGACAACACCTGGGGTCCCATCCGGAAGGAACCTCCGAATCACCATTTCTTAGGTGGACGGTTACGTCTTCTACCCCCAAACTCGGGACCCAGTCGTTCTAGGGGACCTCTTCCTTTCCCGTTTGGTGAGGTCATAAGAACGGACCCTTTAGGGTACCTGTCTCCTCGAACCACCCGATATCAGGTCCTCCAGTGTTCTCTCAGACCTATACTGAGTCACTGATTTGTTGTTCACCAATTCCTTTGTCTTTACCTTTATCTTTAGCGAGCGTGTCAGATTTACGGAATCGGGACTGTCTGTCACCGTCAACGGGTTCTAGGTTGGGGGAAGAGGTTAGTTGCGACTGGTATCGAGAGTCCTGGAGTCACTCCTGTGAGTCTTGTCTGTTGGCCCCAGTGTTATATATCGTCATATCCAACAGCGAAATACCCATCTGGTTTTGTTGGGATCCCAAAGAGAGTAATTTCTAATACGAAGACGGAGGAACGTCTGTTTGTCGAGGTGTATCTTAAATTCGAGTCATACCTCTTTCTTCCGAAGGGTCCACCGAGATCACCATTTCTCGGACGGACAGTTGCGTCCTCTGTTTTCTCTACGCCCAAGTTAGGGATGTAGTCCTTCTAGGAGACCGCCTCCCATACCGTTGGGGTGAGGTCATAAAAACGGACCTCTTAGGGTACCTGTCTCCTCGGACCACCCGATGTGAGGTACCCCAGTGTTTCTCAGTCTGTACTGATTTCGTTGAAGCACGTTGAATCGTACCCCGTCGTACCGTGTGTCCTTATTTGTCTTCACAGAACGTATGAACTTGGTTCTAAGTGTGGACAATGAGTAGGAGGGATGACATTGTCGGGTTCAGATAATTTGATGTCCTAAATGGAGAAAGTTGGGATTCTAGGACAGACAATGGTTCGTGACAGCGAAATCTTTACAAACAAACTTCTATAGAATGGGAGAGGTAAGAGAGACGATTCAATAGAAACTAGGATATGACAATGTTAAGTACAGTGGTCACTATAAATATATTTTATGTCCAAGGACCCAGAATTCTTGGTCGGAGTAGTCGAGGTTCTAGTACTTCGTAAGAAGAAACCGTTGAAGGACGTCGGGGCGTAGAGACAGTAAACTTTAGACGGGAACCTTTCCATGGAGTGTCGGGTCTAGGATCGTAAGAGGTCAAAGGAGAATCCACTATTGACACAAAAGGATCGATCAAAAGAAGGAGGTCCCCTTTTTTTTTTGTTACACATTTGTAAAATTAGGTCCTTTCTCTTTTTATTTATTCGTATAATACACGGTTGGTGACCCGATCTCCCCAAGGGTTCACTCAAGAGTAAGTTAAGACTGTTTTTGGGAAGTTCCATTCCAACGTCCCATACAATGCAGTTTCGAATTAAAAGGTTTACAATTTTTGTAATAACAATGTATTTGTATATCACTCATACACAGTTTAAAATAAATCGAGTAATAATTCCTTTGATCGTCCTACCAATTTGGTTAAGTTTTCTCAATACTTGTTGTTTTTAATATCAGTCGACCCCACCCCCCTTCCCTTTACTCCCCCTTTTTTTCTATATAACTCTTTCATAACGATTCAATCAATGTTTTGATCAATTACAGGGGTCAAGTCAAGTCAACGAGTCAGTATAGCCTGAGAAACGCTGGGGTACCTGACGTTGTGTGGTCCGAAGGGACAGGTAGTGGTTGAGGACCTCGAAGGAGTTTGAGTACAGGTAGCTCAGCCACTACGGTAGGTTGGTAGAGTAGGGGACAGCAGGGAAAGAAGAGGGTGTAAGTGAGAAAGGATCGAGTCCCAGAAAAGTTTACTCAGTCAACAAACGTAGTCCACCGGTTTCATAACCTCAAAGTCGAAGTCGTAGTCAGGAAGGTTACTTATAAGTCCTGAATAAAGGAAATCCTAACTGACCAATCTATAGGAACATCCGGTTCCCTGAGGGTTCTCAGAAGTGGTTGTGGTGTCAGGTTTTCGTAGTTAAGAAGTCGTGAGTCGAAAGAAATATCAGGTTGAGAGTGTTGATATGTACTGATAACCTTTTTGGTATCGAAACTGATCTACCTGGAAACAACCCGGTTACCATTACCGGTTACCAGGTAATGGTAATCGGTTGTTACCTGGAAACAACCCGGTTTCATTACAGAGACGAAAAATTATACGATAGATCTAACCATTTTCGAAAAGAATGTTCCTCGTTCACAGAAAATTAAAGTACCGACGTCAGTGGTAGACGTCACTAAAACCTCGGGTTCTTTTATTTCAGAGTGTAACAAAGGTAACAAAGGGGGTACATAAACGGTGCTTCACTACCCCTACGGTACTAAAATCAAAAGACTTACAACTCAAAATTCGGTCGAAAAAGTGAGAGAAGAAAGTGAAAGTAGTTCTCCAGGATGTTCCGTTATTTTGGTGTTGAAGACACCGTTAGAAGATGTGACCTGTCTACACATACTGTAGTGTAGAATAAGCAAAAGATCTTAGTGTCCTTTTCTGGGACTACGACGTTTTCTAACTTCCGTACTCTTCCCCTACAACCTACTGTAGGAGTTGAGTTACGTGTTCTCAAACTCGTTTAAGTGTCTCTGCCACTTCTTGTACCTTCGAACCACACGACGTCAGGTCCTCCTTTCTCAGTCTGTACTGACTCATTGACTTGTTGTCGTTTTCTTGACCTTTTATAGATCTGGGAGTAGTTAAGACGTTTCGATGCAAAGGGATTCATCAGTTTACAGGAAATCCACCTGAAAAATCTATTAGAAGAATGACACCGTAATTTTCTAGTGTAATACAAAAAACACGGACTATAGGACAGTGTTTTCAAAAACCCCAAGTCTCATGCATCAGGGAACGATACTGGTGTTTATTCATTTTCTTGGTATATAGGTACGATTTCAAATAGACTAAAGTTACGAGTCGAAAGAAAATGATACAATACACCAATCTGTGTATTTGTGTCACAATCCATAAGTCATTTACAAAGACTTAACTAACTATGTTCTCATCGTAGGTTTTCGAATCAAATATTTTATGATCAACCTATCAATTAAGGATAGTGTCCCACGAATTTAATGAGTCACCGTTAAGAAAATGTGTGTCATTTTTCCTTAAACCTGCTGCCAGGAATTTAAGACTCAACCTAGGATGTAAAGTCTTCCGTTCGTGGTGGAACTAACGGAGGTGACATTCGTTCTAACAGAATCTACAACGTCTGCATCGTGAAATTGAAGTATGTGAACAGGAATCTATTAGTAAGTTGTTTATAAAGACTAGTGGATGACTTATACCACCCTTGGGACCAGAGTGGTCAAAGTGTTAAGTTCAATAAAATTCCGTATATTTTTATTTACAAAACTCTTTACATTCTAAAACAAAGTCTACTAGTCTCCATTCCATTGGATCATAATTCATTGTTACCGTGAGTGAACGATTTTAATTTTTGACAGAACCACCAATCCTCTCGTACAACTGAAGGAAAAGAAATAAAGATCATTAAGGGATGGGATGACTCCTTACGGTAGTTTCCATTGTAAGCCATTGACCGTTACTTTCTCTTTGTTATAACAAAAATAGAAGTTCTGTTTACGTTTCACAAAAAAGTAAGTCCTCCTCGACTTATTAAGACGTCATTCGATATCGGGAAAAGGAAAGATATGTTGAAGTCACTTAGATAATGTAATAGTTTGTGACTAAGGGTACGACTAAACGTACCCACATCATGACTAAGACCTGTCGTCTCCAGTGATAATTGTCTATGTGATCTACTGGTTTAAAATTATTTACATTTTCTCAATCTCCTCCTTCGTCAAAACGGATTTAAGACATGAGACACCAGTCACATGTTTTTATTGATGTTTATAATGCGTAGGAGACTCTGGGAATGGTGGAGGAACGGTGGTGTGTGTATGACGTTTTTTTTTTTTTTACAAAAGTCTTTCTCACATATGACCGTAAGGTGACTAAATTTTTTTATCTTTTAACCATTTTATTCCTTCTCCGACCCTAAGTCCACTGATTCTTATGTATTCATTAGTTGTCTAATAAGAGAATTTTTTGTGTGTATTTTTTAGGGGTAGAAACGGGTCACTATCAGTAGTTTTACTCTGTCTGATGTTTTGATGGTGGACCAGTAACTAATTCTTCAGTCGGTATGGAACTGAGTGTGTATTAACCCTCTTGAGATCCTGGACTCCAGTGAGTGGAAATCAGACTAGTTGACGACCATTATTTTGTACGTTTAGCATTTGTTCTCAAGTTCGGTTCTCATGATAGTTCAGAGTCAAGTCAAGTCAAGTCAGCGAGTCAGCACAGGCTGAGAAACGTTGGGGTACTTAGCGTCGTGCGGTCCGGAGGGACAGGTAGTGGTAGAGGGCCTCAAGTGAGTCTGAGTGCAGGTAGCTCAGACACTACGGTAGGCCGGTAGAGTAGGAGCCAGTAGGGGAAGAAGAGGACGGGAGTTAGGGAGGGTCGTAGTCTCAGAAAAGGTTACTCAGTGGAGAAGCGTACTCCACCGGTTTCATGACCTCGAAGTCGAAAGATCTATCGAGAATTGTAACCTTCTGACCTGACAATCACAGGTCCGGGATTGACCGGTCACCAAGAGTTCGAAAGTAGATTTCGTCTTAGTGGACCTTCAAGAACGATTTTGTGTCTGACATCCAGGGTAGGAGTCTCAAAGACTAAGTCATTCAGACTTCGTCCCGGGTTATTAGACGTCAAGGTTGACCAAGAGTCCACTGCGACGACAACCAGGTCCCTGGTGTGAAACTCTTGGTGACGAGAGATGGTTTCGGACATACTGTACTGGTTGTGTTGTGGTACCGGTCTATACCCCTCTCCTCCCTTCGAGGTAAGATGAGTAAGATCTCGAGTTCTTCGGTGGAAGACCATCCAACCTTTATTTAAATTATTGTAACGATAAAACAACTACAAAATTAGTACAGGACACAGTAGGGTAATAAAAAGAAGACGGGAATAGAGGTACAATAATTTACAAAATGACCAATACAGTGACGAAGGATAGTTGGACAGGTCGTGGTCGTGGAGTCACAGACACAACTTAAGAAATAGAGTTCAATTTGTCGAGATATTCCCTCAATATTAAAGACCTTGTAATTTAAATCTCGTTATCTGTTTTTCGTATTTCACTGTCTCTTTCGTTCATTTCGGTGCTAGTTTACTCTTCCTAAAGTTCCTCTTGTCGAACTTTTCCGAAGCGATTGGACCTAATAGATTTCTATCTAGACTCAAGGGGGAGGAAACCGGACAACAAAACGAGTCAGTAATCGTCCGTCCGACCTAGAACTGTCCCGTAATTTGTCCTACGATTTTGTGCTGTAGTTGATGGTACGATTATCTACCTTGATAGTCGTCACTTTTGTACCCCTCACTTATATTGCGTTTTCGGTATCGTTTTATAGTGACTGAGTACTTAAGTAGAGAGTTAGAGGGCCTTTATATATAATCACGAAAGTAGCAATGTAAGTAACCCAGTCTGTCTCCGTCCACTTATTGGTGTCATGTTGATTTTTCCCAGAAATCACGAGAGTACTTTCTTAGGTGGAGTAAAGAGTCCCGACACTCACTTACTTTCATTCTTTAATGTTGTCTTTAGTGTGAAGTTAGAAGTGAGATCCGATCCAATGTTACTTCTGATATTATTATGTATTATTTATACGGCGTTTGGTACGGACTATTTCCTCTTCGAGTAGACGGCCATGGGTCATGTGTAGGTAGTATCGAACATGTTATCCGGTTGACGAGGTGCAACGTCCTCAGTACGTTGAGCGGTCATTAATGTCCGTGCTCTTAAAGGACACGTGCCTCGTTTTCCTTCATTTCCACTGAAATTACTGTGTCCGGGTATATGTCGACGAAACGCACGTTTTGACGGGGCAATATTGGGACAATGTTGGGAACGGAAAACTCTACTTATAAATATTTCTTCAAAGACCTTGTTCAAGTAAAATCTGGGTACGATGTTAGTTTATCCAATCCAAATTTCCCAGGTCTGAAGTCTTACACTCTTACAGGTCCCAATCCTACCGACTCTCCGTTCTACTTAAGATTGGCATTGAAGTTGTGTCATGAAATTTTTATTATAAAATAATTAAGTCGGGTGTATGTCTGAAGAGGTCCGTCTGTCTTAAACGTAAAATGGGTCAAGAGAAACACTATTTATAGTCTTTGTCTCCTGCTCCGGGGGTGATCGTAAATCTTTCGAATCTCCTTAGGGACGGGTGACCCAAAACCCCGACCACGTCGCAGAGGTCAGGTATTAACGGTACACGACAGTCGCCGAACGACATCTCGTGTCTCGTATACCGCAGGAGATTCCCAAACGATGGAAAAAAAAAAAAAAATTGTGTACTCAGCCAGCCAGTGAGATCGGGGAGACACCCGATTAAGTTTGTCGACTACGGTAGGTTGAATTTCCACCCCTCTTGAGAAACAGAGTGAAAGATAGAGTGACCAACCACATCCCAGTGTCGTAAAATGGACACCGATTAAATCATCGAGGACCAATTGACAATGGAGACTTTGGATACCACCTAAGTACAACTATAAACCGTCTTTTGTCGTTTTAAGATATTTCGTTAATAGGAAGTTAATTTTTAATTTTTTTTTTATCTTACCTTGTCAAGTCAGACAGGTGTCTCGTGAAATCTAGGTTTGTCCATCAATATAAAATATGTCGGTCTTTAATCGAAAGTCTACTTTAAAATCTACTTTTATTTAACGTTTAAACAAAAATAAAGGGATCGGGACTCTCGATAACCCTTATAGTAACTAGATTCTAGTCGAGACGAATCTCTTTCTGTCTTTTTATTAAAGTCAGAATCAGTTTTAGAACATTACGTTAAATATCTTATCCTAAAAGGAAGAAAAAAAACAAAACTAGTCTTGTCCTCCTACAGATGACACTAAAATGATTGATACTATAAGACTGTGAATTGTATCTCGTTCCAGTACTTATAGTCTGAAGAAACTCAAGAATAGAAAGTACCAAGTGTCTAGAGTAGAGAAGAAACTAGTAGTCCCAACGAGGGTTTAACTTGGACAAAAAGAGAGGGAGGAGAGAGAGGTCGGTTGATAAAGTAAGACCTGGTTCTCTAATTACTTTAGTACCGATAACACTTTTCCTTGGATCACTTGGTTTCCTATTATTTACTCAGTTGTTTAGAGTTTCTTAAAATCCTGTCTTTTATTATACGGATTCTTCCTTCCATTTATCGTTATATCTATACCGGTAGTTTGAACTCGTAGTATATGTAAGTACCTATTACTTTTTTGTTTGGGGGGGGGGTTTTTTTGTGTGTGTTGAGGTTTCTCTCAAAATTGGGGCTTCCCTTAAAGGTTTGTCTTTTTTTTTTACAAAAGTGTCGTAAAATAACTGTGTCAAAAGTTCAAATGTAAATTAACGTTAATTTTACCCTTTGTTTAAGATCCAATCAGAGTTTCTTTCGTACTCGACTAAATCCACACCGTTTCTGTTAACTCAAGTCTACGTTCATTAAGGGGAGAGAAAGATTTCTTACCAACACCAAAGTAATTTTACAGAAGTAGTTTATTGGTTATTTACTGCACTATATCTTACTGTGATTCCTCTGTTGGTACTGTAAGAAACATTGATAGGTCGACAGAGTCTTTTCCGCGTGTAACCGGTTCCCGAAAGATGCACGGTCGCTGAGAGGGTCTAGAGGACCTACGTTGACAGTCCTCTGGGTCACATTGTTGTTCTACAGAACACCAAAGTGCACTGTCGGGGTTCATCGTTCGTCGGTGTTAAGTTACTTTTCTTTTGTTTTTGTTTGTCTGACTCCAGATGTAGGACGAAGAGACAGGACCGAAGAGGTCCCGTTCCAAAGGGACAAAGATCGTCGTCACGGGGGGAGTGGAGACTGCGGGGTGGTTGGTAGAGTGTCCAGAAGTGTCTTTCGGTCCCTCCGTAGGTGAGGTAGACTATTCTATACTCTATGAAAATCCTCTCTCCTATCGTTCCGTCATCTCCCTTTAACGTTACTAGTTCATTTTATGTCCATTTTACGTTTTTATTTTTTATCTTCTTTCCGTTCTTACCATTCTGGTACGCATCGATCTCTTGTTTCTCACCGAGTGAGGTCGGACAGGTGTCGAAGGGACTCGGATTCTTGTTTTACGTCGTCGGTCGACGGTAGTGGTTCTGACAGTGTCGTGACCTTGGGAAGGAAGAAATTCGTTGACCCGACTTGATCCTCGAAAGTAGAACTTGTCTAAGTCTTTGCAGTCGGGACTTCACCTTAGGTCGCAGGTTTCCGGAGGTACTTACACGGTGACACGCGTCAAGGACCCTCCCACCGTGGTACGTAACACGAGTTTATAGGATGAAACGCCAAGGGACACACGTTATGAATAATTTTCTCTGTCGTAATTTAGACTTTTGTCTACCGACCAAAAAAAAATTTCAACTTGTTCATGTTCCATAATGATAGTGTTATAAATTATCCTTGTACTGACAGTAAAAGGACTCAAACTAAGAAAATTCTTTATACGTTAGTCATAAACTTTCGTCGACAGTAATTTTCTTCTCTTACTAGAAACGTTTTACGTTTACCATAATTTTAGGTGGGGAAGGGTGAAATGAAGATTTTCGTAAAGGGACGAAGGGGAAGTGACAAGGGTCCTCTCTCTTCTGGGGACCCTCCGAGAGATGATGTGGGGACAGAGGAGGACGTCAGGGTAGAGACCTGACACAGGAAAGAGACCCGACTCGGTGGGACTAGTCAAGGAGTATGGTTGGTTCGAGGACGACGGTGTCCCAGAAGATACACGAAAGGAAGTCACACCCCGAGAGAAGGGAATTAACGACCAGTCAATTCGGGGTGAGAAGGGAGACTAGAATCAAGGTCTCGATGGTAGAGTCTCGTCGCGAAGAACTGGAGGGATTACCTCGATTGGGGTGACCTTGTCTGGGAGGAACAAGGGACACGGTGAGACAGGAAGGCCATTAATTATGGTATGTAAACTGCAAACTTGTTGCAGATAGAGGGAGTCTTTTGAGATTTCAAGTCCTCTCATCCCTCGTACAGTAGAAATGAATGGTACAAAGAGTCGTGGTTCTTATCGTAGACTGTGATAATACATAATGATAATGTACGAGTCACCACGAAGGAACCACCGAATCACGATTTCTTAGGTGGACGTTACGTCCTCTGGGTACTCTGTGCCCAAGACAGGGACCCAGTCCTTCTAGGGGACCTCAACCCGCACCGTCGGGTGAGGTCACAAGAACGGACCTCTTAGGGTACCTGTCTTCTCGGACCGTCCGATGTCCAATATCCTAGTGTACTGAGTTCACTGACTCATCCGTACGTCTAAGAGTTATTAGTAACTTACTTAGTTAGTTACTTATTTATTTATCTTTTTTATCTATGTAATAGGTCTTTAATAAAAACGTAACGTCAAGAAATAGTTTCTAACTAAGTAACGAATTAAATAAGTTAATCATAGATAACACGAAGGACGATGGATCTGATGTATATTTTTATTTGTTTTGTATTCCGAACGAGAGTCTCGTAAAGATCCAAGATATTTCACGGTCTACCATTTGTAAAAGTTATGACGTCTGGTCTACTAGAACCGAGGTTGATAAATTGAAATGGGACATTATGTGTTCTTCGCTACCCCCTTACTTACTTATATCGATACAAGGTTATTTTTGGACCAAATATCTTCGTTCACCGACTGAAACCAAATCAACCACCAGTCAACCGACCTTAAACAGTAGAGGACAAGATATTCTTCATATCCTGTATACACATCTACATACATTTTGAAATTAATTGTAATTTATAAGGTTAAGGTGACAGTATATTGTCCACGGGTGATACCCGGTACGTGACCCAATCCAAGAAAACCCTGTGTATTCTAGTTCTTCCGACCTAAACGAGTCTCCTTCGAGTAGTACATTCCTTTCCGTCTGAGTACGGGTAAGTAAAAATATTCTGTCGAACTTTTCGTACGTCCTAATTTCATTTTTGTTTCATAAGACTTTAGAGTCTTCTCCGTCTCTACGTCCGTAAACCAGAGGACTTTCTGTGTAGTGACCATTCACCGTGTACTCTTAGGCACGAAACTTTTCCCTTAGACTTACGGAACCCACCTCACCTACGACCCCTTGGTCCCTCCCCCGTCCCCTTGTGTCTTATCGGAACTCACATCGACCCCTCTTCCGAGACTCAATCACACCGTCGACTACTTTCTCCTCCTCTCTTGTCTAAGGTCCCTGTGACGTCTCCAAGGTAGACACTCTGACTAGACGGTCAACCAAATATGACATCACTATGTTGTCGCGACAGGAAATTGAATGTCTCTATTACGGTGTTTGGACGTCGGTCTTGTACTCCAGTCCCGACAAATAGATGGTCACCACTGCTGTTTCCGGGACTCAGTAGTTTTGAGGTAGAGGGTCCAGTGGGATACTAGGTGTACTTATATATTTATTTTCTGGTTCCAATCCTTGTGTCACTTGTTCCCTCTTAGTATCAAAAGGACCACCGAGTCCGCCATTTCGCAGACAGATATTACGTCCTCTGCTCGGTGAAGTGAAGTGAAGTGAAGTGAAGTGAAGTGCAGTACGAAAATCCACCCGAAGGGAACACCGAGACGACCATTTCCTAGGTGGACGTTACACCCTCTGGACCTAAGTTAGGGACCCAACCCTTCTAGGGGACCTCTTCCCTAACTGTGGCTTCTTAACTATGAAACCTTTACACCACAACCTCTTCCGAGAACTCTCAGGGAACCCGACGTTCTTCTAGGTTGGTCAGGTAGGATTTCCTTTAATCAGGACTTATAAGTAACCTTCCTGACTACGACTTCGACTTTGAGGTTATGAAACCGGTGGACTACGTTTCTTGACTGAGTAACCTCTTCTGGGACTACGACCCGTTCTTACTTCCGTCCTCCTCTTCCCCCGTTGAATCCTACTCTACCAACTTACCGCAGTGACTGAGTTGTCTGTACTCAAACTCGTTCGAGGTCCTCAACCACTACCTGTCCCTTCGGACCGTACGACGTCAGGTGCCCCAGTGTTTCTCAATCTGTTTTGACTCACTAACTGGACTTGACTGACTACGAAAATCCAATTGACCGGATGACAGTTTCGTAGTTCCTACTTATTACGGAGAAGATACATTCTGAGGTAGGATACACACTAAGACTCAGGTTCTATCTGGTAGCGAACCAGTGACGGAAATTTTCGGTCCGGAAGAGACCTTCTGGGTCAAGATTCGAATGACTAGTCTCGGACCAAACGTTGGACAAGAAAGGAACATAACTTCAAGAAACGGTTTCTAACTAAGTAACTAATTAAATAAGTCTGGGACAAGGAGGGACCCAGACCTTTCGATACAACACATACACCCCAATAACTAGAGTCTCCGAACTCCTTCTTGAGTAACTGTGGGGGTTTTACATGGGACGAAGTTCGTCACTCGGTTGACGAGGTCGTAAGTGAAGGAGATTATGGGAGACGGCCTTTACGATTACTCTCGCTTTTATGCATTCCCTTCCTTCCCTCCGACCGGGGTCCTCTCCGTCTCTTGGTTCCCCGGGAGTATCTTTTTGGTGACTGATTAGTTAATGGGGGACTGAGTGGGTCCAGAGGACTCGGTAGGAAGTGTAGAGTCGACAAGACGTTTCGAGACACCCTTGGAAGTAGTTCAGAGGCGGTGGAGTCTCGGGTGAAGGACGAGGGGACGTCAGACAAGAAGTGTGTGATGCTTAGTGGTTCTTTACACGACTCGGACCCCCGAAACTCAAGGTTAAGGGCGAGGTGACTCCTTGATTGTTGTCCAATAAAAGAGACAACATCGAACACAAAGTACGAGTCTCAGAGTGTCCCTCCCCTTACGGTAAGTGGTAGGAATTCGTACTGAAACAACCGTGGTAGACACTGATTTCAATCTCTTTGGTGTGTAATTGGACCTCCTCATAAGAAAAGACGTCAACACTTGTGTCACTCTCTGCGCCTTCGTCTTGGGGTACAAACTTGGGACGGAAGGGTCGGATCGACTACCGGACTGCAACCCGTTCACTGAGTTGGAGTTGTTCGTAGACGTAGAGTCGAGATTCTACCCTTACCACCGATCCTCAAACCCCTTCCTCTACCCTTTGTTATTATCAGTAAAATAGAAAGATCATCAGTATGTACATACACTCTCAACCTGGTATTTCTACCGACTCGTAACTTCTTACCTACGAAAGTTTGAAAGAACGACCTCTTTTGAGAACTCTCAGGGAACCTGTCGTTCCTCTAGGTTGGTCAGTTAGCATTTCCTTTAGTGGAGACTTATAAGTAACCTTCCTGACTACGACTTCGACTTCGAGGTTATGAAACCAGTGGACTACACTTCTCGGTTGATTAACCTTTTCTGGGACTACGACCCTTGCTAACTTCCGTCCTCCTCTTCCCCTGCTGTCTCCTACTCTACCAACCTACCGTAGTGAATGAGTTTTCTGTACTCAAATTCGTTTGACGTCCTCTATCACTCCCTGTCCCTCCGGACCGCACGACGTCAGGTACCCCAGTGTTTCTCAGTCTACATTGTATCACTGACTTGTTGCTGTCACCCCAGTAAACCCGAGAATCCTCTCCTCAGTACCTTAAACCTCGTTCTAAGTTTAACACTGGAGAATCTTTAGAACAGAGAAGAAGACGTATTTTCCCTCTAACGGTGGAGTTCCCTGAAAATCTCCTCCGTGACTACACTGCATACCCCTCTGAAGACATGTAACATTACGTGATCTGTCTACGACGACAACAAGGGTATTGTCATAAACTATTTAGTGATCGGTTCAAGTTGAGACACAAGACTCTTTTCATGTCTTTCCTGTATTGTTCCTCTGTCTCTGTTGTCGTGATCTACGAACCCTCTAATACTTCTAATATAAAGAGACACGGTCATTTAATTAAGAATTACCTCTCGAGGGCTCCTCGCTGTGGTCGATTTCGACTCTCCGGTTGGTATCGTGAAAGGTTTCTCTTTCAGTAAAAGAAGTCTAGTTCAGACTTGAAAAGATCCGCACCAAGTAATCTATCAACTCGGAGTTTCTTTAAGGTCATGGTGACATTTCGACAGTAAACAGAGTTTTTTTTATTTAAAGTTGAAGAAAAAGACAGTCGTTGTATTCGTGAGACGTTGAGGTGTTTTACGTCACCGAAAATATCTTATAAGGACAGGATTTGGTCTGCTATTCTTTTCTTACAGTGACGATCTCAATCTGACGGGACTTAAGGTTAGGTGACTCTTGAACGTACTGACACCTGTACGACAAGTGGGAGAATCCATTTATAATTACCTACTCACTTACTCGGTGGCTTAATTTTGAAGTGTATGTGCCAAGAGACGTTACCATTTAATCCGTACTTGAGGGAAGACAGAAACCTTGTTGGAAAGAGAGAGGACCATATAGGTCTTTTCAAGATGAGCAGGACGCATTGCAGGTGACACTTCAAGAGAGAAGAGGGGTTGTTCCAGTCACAGTTTTACACGAAGGAAGTGACGTACATACAGGGAGGCGGTGTCGTAATTGATACACTCGACGTAAATAAATGTGTGGACTTATAGGGTATACCGACACGTATGGCATCTCCTACCCCACTACTTAATAAATAGGTCCATAGGAGAGCTCAGACCGTGTATTATTTAACAACTTGTAAACAACTTATTTATTCACTTGCTTCCTACTTCCTCCCTGGTAAAGTTCAGGTACGTCTTACGAAAGACGTACCCCTTTTTGGGTCCCCTTCTTAGACACCTTTGGTCGGCCCCTTCTCCAAAAGGGGCACTCTTGCGGACCCTGTTCCCGACCCAAAGACACCTTGTCGGTCTCCTCGTCAGCCCCTCCGTAGAAACTACGACTTTTCTTAGTAAGTCAATGGTTTAGGTAAAACCCTCTTCTCTTCGGGGGTCACAACTCGTCTACGACCACTTTCGTCTTCCCGTTCATTCAGTAGAGGGGTCGGGTCCCCCGGATCCTCGTTTCTTTTGTTCCTTGAAAGGTCCTACCTCTTCCTCGAAGTTCCTGAATTGGACGTCTGTCTCCGGGGACTTTTACAAGTTTTGACTGGAAGAGTAGAGACGGAGGTTCTCAGGGTAAAGACCGTCTATTGGTGAGAAATTCACACAGTGTTATTACTTAAACTTCAACAAAAAATTAAATAAAAGAAGAAATAATAAGTATACTTTTAGACAGTAGTTTATAAAGATAAAAAAGATAAAGATTTTTAAAAGGTAATAATTTTATGTTTTATATATTTTCATATGCAGGTTGAATTTCTTGTTAATGTTCATGGACACATGGGAAGGTTGTTCCAATTCTCTTTCTTATCACCGTCCCGGAACCTACAGGGGTTTTCCGAGGTGGGACTATCAGGACAGTGAGGAATGGGGTGGTCAGGGACACCTAAGTCGAAGAGACGAGGTTAAGGTAACGACCGTAATCTACTAGTAATGGAGTACGTTTTTAGTTTCGACTTGAGGGAGTAAGTAAGCTTTGCAACAACCTTGGACGATGATCTAATCGTCGTTCGACCTGGAATGACTATAATTTCAACTTCGGGACGGAAGGTCCTCGAACGTCAACTCCCTCGGTTGTCTGATCTTTACGTGTTCACTTTGGTCTACTTGTGCACTCTCTCCGTCGTGTCCGACTCTAGAAACCAAGCAGAGGGGTAGAGGATAGAGAGGTTGAGAGGACGTGAGGTAAAAACAATGTAATAGAAGGACCAGATCCTAATCCTTATTCAAGGAAGAAGTACCGAATAACAAGTCAACACGTAAGAGATTCAGTACAGGCTGAGAAACGTTGGGGTGCTTGACTGCGTACAGTCACAGGAAGTGATAGAGGACCTCAAACGAGTTTGAGTATAAGTAACTGAGTCACCACGATACATTGGTAGAGTAGGAGACGGTGGGGAAAGAGGAGAGTGGGAGTCAGAAAGGGCCGTACTCCCAGAAAAGGTTACTCAGCCGAGAAACATAGTCCACCGGTTTCGTATCTTCGAAGTCGTAGTCACAAAGGGTACTTATAAGTCCCAACTAAAGGGAATCCTGACTGACCAAACTGGATCGAATATTGGAAGGTTTTAGACTGTATTTCCTCATACGTAGTCAGTATCTAGATTGGGACTATTCGAAACAGTAGAATCTTTCAGATGAATTGGAGAGACTCGAAGCTCTAGGAGTGGTCATTTTACTTTTAGTACTGTTATAGAGGGTGACTCAATGACATCCCTAACTAAGGTTCTATTTACACTTTCATGAGACAGTTGTTTTTCGTGATGTGTTACAACATACCTTACAAGAGAAAGACAGAAAAACAGGAACAACTTTAAATAGGTGTAAAGTCCAAGTTGTTATACAGAAGGTACTTGAGACTTCGAAGGTTAGAGAGACAAGGAACAGGGAGAACAACAAAACCAGTCATGGTGGATAAACCCCGACACTACCGAAATATCCTCTCAAAGTAAAGAATTTAGTCTGACACTCGAAAGACTTCCAACTCAGTACAGAGGATAAAAGGATTACAGGAGGGTCCCGTATTGTGAGAAGAATTGTAAGTCTTGAAAGAGTGTATAAGTGACGAATAACTCGTCTCGTACTGGTTGTGTCACCACTTTCACTTCGACGAGTCAACACAGGTTGAGAAACGCTGGAGTACCTCTCATATCGGATGGTCCGAGGAGACAGGTACCCTAAAAGGTCCGTTCTTATGACCTCAGCCAACGGTAAAGGAAGAGGTCCTGTAGAAGGACTGGGTCGCTAACTTGGACACAGAGGACGTAATATCCGTCTGTGAAATGGTAGACTCGGTGATCCTAGGTTGATATCTTTGTCAAAACTACTATAAAGATATGTAGAGTCGGTTTTTAGACAATACTTTAATTTTACCAACGTTACTTTTTTTATGGTCGTTATGAACTTGTAGATTACACAATAATTTGACTGTAATTCAATCCTTAATCTTCAGGGTTTAAACCAGAATATAAGGGGTAGTGACTGACGTAGGGAAGTTTGTTTAGAAAATTCTACCGGTATACGGAATCGGAAACCGAACACGTTTTAGTTCAGTTGACAACAAATATTTGAGTCTTTCTTAATACCAAGTCACATAAGATACTTACTCAGAAAGCTTACGGTACTAGAGGATCTTTATTTCTTTCCTCAGGTTATAACCAGACCCGTTTCTAAAAAAACCGATACTGTGACTTGCGTGTCTGTTGTTTTCGTTTTTGTTTATTCACGGTGACGTAGTTTGACTTTTAGAAGACGTCTCATTTTCTTTCTTAGTTGTCTGACTTTTCGGTTAGGTGTCTTACCCTCTTTCATAAACCTTTGGTAGACAGACTGTCTCCAATTATACGTTTTATATATTCCTTATGTTTGTTGAATTGTCGTTTTTCTGGTTTGGTTTTGTTCTGGTTTGTTAGGTTAATTTATATTCGTTTCGTGTGTTTATCTCTAAAGAGTTTTGTTCTGCATGTTTTCCGGTTTTGTATACTTTTCCACGAGTTGTAATGTTCAGTAGTCCTTTTACGTTTAATGTTGGTGTCACTTTATAGTTGAACGTAAACAATCTTTCCGGTAATGGTTTTTCTGTCTTCTGTTGTAGAAAACTCTTTCTATACCTATTTTTCCTTGAGAACATGTGACAAAGGTTCTTACATTTAACAATGTGGTGATAACTTTTGTCATATCTTCAAAGAGTTTTTTAATTTTTATCCTTACGGTGTACTGGGTTATTGGGGTGAACAATGACTAGTTTTCCTTTCCTTTAGTCAGTGAGTTTCTCTATAGACTCGAGGATACAAATTACATCTTAATGAATACTGTCTATTTCATACCATTGATGAATTTACAGGGAACTTCCTATACTCACACTCACACACGAACACACACACACATAGTCAAGTCAAGTCAGTGAGTCAGCACAGACTGGTAAACATTGTGGTACTTAGCGTCGTACGGTCCGGAGGGACAGGTATTGGTTCAGGGTCTCAAATGGGTTTGAGTACAGGTAGTTCAGTTACTACGGTAGGTCGGTAGAGTAGGAGACAGCAGGGGAAGAGGAGGACGGGGGTTAGAGAGGACCGTAGTCCCAGAAAAGTTTACTCAGTTGAGAAGCGTACTCCACCGGTTTCATAACCTCAAAGTCGAAGTCGTAGTCAGGAAGGTAAGTTGTGGGTCCTCACTAGAAATCTTACCTGACCAACCTAGAGGAACGTCAGGTTCCCTGAGAGTTCTCAGAAGAGGTTGTGGTGTCAAGTTTTCGTCGTTAAGAAGCCACGAGTCGAAAGAAGTGTCAGGTTGAGAGTGTAGGTATGTACTGGTGACCTTTTTGGTATCAGAACTGATCTGTCTGGAAACAACCGTTTCATTATAGAGACGAAAAGTTATACGATAGATCCAACCAGTATTGAAAGGAAGGTTTCTTATTCGTAGAAAATTAAAGTACCGACGTTAGTGGTAGACGTCACCTCGGGGTTTTTTATTTCAGACTGTGACAAAGGTGACAAAGGGGTAGATAAAGGGTACTTCACTACCCTGGTCTACGGTACTAGAATCAAAATACTCACACACACATATTACTTTACAATAAATCGGAAATTTTTTTCCTTTAGGACGGAAATCTCTGTTGTACCTACTTGGACGTCCTGTAACACAATTACCTTTATTCTATTTGTTTATACATACTAGAGTGAATATACAGTTTAAATTTTATCAACTTCAGTATCATTGTCTCTCGTCTTACAACCAATGATCCCAAATCCCCCTTTCCCCTTTACCTCTCTACAGCCAGTTTCCCATATTTTAAGGACAATATACTCTACTTATTTAATACCTATAGATTGTATGTCGTTACACTGATATCAATTGTTATGTAATAACCTAAGAAATTTCTACGATTCTCCCATAAAGAATCCTCAAGAGTGGTGTGTGTGTGTATAGGTACGTGTGCTTACCATTCGTTGATACACTCCACTACCTATACAATTGACCCAACTAACACCACTAGTAAGGTGTTATGTATGTGTATAGTTTTGTAGTTCAACATCTAGAATTTGTATATGTTAAGAATAAATATTTAACACACACACAAGAATCAGTACAAACCGAGAAACATCGGGATATCTGACATCGGGTGGTCCGATGAGACAGGTACCCTAAGAGGTCCGTTCTTATGACCTCACCCAACCCAACGGTAAAGGAGGAGGACCCCTAGAAGGGTTGGGTCCCTATCTTGGGAACAGAGGACGTAGAGGACGTGACGTGCGTCAAAGAAATGTTGACTAGGTGACCCCTTCGGTATAAATAGTTAGTTTGGAGTTATTTGGTAGTGACTGAGTTACCTATACTTGAACTCGTTTGAGGTCCTTTATCACCTCCTGTGTCATCGGACCGTACGATGTCAGTCACCCCAACGTTTCTCAGTCTGTGGTGAATCGTTGGCTTGACGTTGTTGTTGTTTTCATCACACAGTTTGTATAAGTTGCATAAAAATATTAATAAAATGGGGTTTGATCGGTATCTATAGTAGTGTCTATAGGTGGTTGAGGTGTCTACTCCACTTAAGGATGTAGACAAAATTAATCAAATTAAATCATTTTTTTTTTTTTTCACTTTTCCAAACTCTCACTTCGTATGTGTACCTTGACCCGTCTGTCTTCCCCTACGACCATCTTGTTTCTTTCTAAGATTTAGTGTTGAGATTGTGGTCCAAAAGGGGTCAGGTCTAAGGAAAGTACGGGGAATTATCAGTTCGAAATTTCAGTCTTTCTTGTTTATCGAGACTTGTGTTCTCTTTAATGCTAAGGAAAGAGTAGTAAAGGGAATCTAAAATACTAATCGTCAACCGTTGGATTTGTGTTAGATATTCTGTCTCAGTCTTAAGACCTAAAATCACCAAAAAAAAAATTCAACAGAACGAAAGACATAGGTCTCAAACAGATATAAAACTTGTCAAGTGTAACTGATAACCGCGGTGAAGTTGGTACGTGGTTATCGACCACAATTTCCGTCTATTTATTTGGTGACGGTAATTAGTTACATTGAATAGTAAAGAATTTCCTTTCCACTTCTCACCTCGTCTTCCTATTACAAATCTTGGTATTTCTGGGTTAAAGTTTAGGTCAATGAATAGGAGATCTAGTACCTGTTTAATGGAAGAGGTTCTGAGTCAAAAGAGTGGATATGTTAAAGGGGATGTTCTGACTACGTGCTTAATCTCATTTACATACATTTTGTAGGTAGTAACGTAAAGAGACTCAACAATGTGTTACAATTTATGGAAAGATTCGATCATTGAACGTAATTTAATAGGAATTAGATCAAAAGGTATACAAAAAAAGGTGACCGGAACTGGGGTTCCCAACCCTCTTTTTCGATAGTCTTATGGGACCCTTCCTCCTTTCTTTTCTCGTTACAAACCTTTTTACAAGTTATAATAGTAATAAAACTTAACCTATTAAACCTAATAAACCCTGTACAAAGGTCCAAGAGACACCTTGGCACCTGGTAGGAGGTCACTAAGTCTAAATCAAAGTCCACCGAACACCTAAAACAACCAAACAGTGACAAAAGAAAGAAGTTAATTGAATAAATTAAGCTCCTATTAATGAAATGTTGGGACACTAAAGAAGACGGTATATAGATGTACTTAACCGGTATCCATATGTACACAGAGGGGCTAGGATTTATGCGGGGGGTGGAGGAAGAGGTGGGGTAGGGAGACCCGACAGGTTCTCGTAACAGAAACCTACGGGACAAGGTACGTAGCTTGAGCGTGACCAGTAGACAAAATGTACGTCGTTACATGCAAAGTTACGATAAGAGAGTTTAGTAGGGTAGGATCGGAAGAGGGTGACTCAGATTTTCAGACAAGAAATGTAGACACAGAGGAAACAATGGGACGTACATCTTAGCAGTCATGATAGAAAGATTTAAGGTATATATATATATGTAATTATATGTCATAAACAGAAAGAAAAAGACTGGATGAAGTGAGACATAAGTACTTGCGGTGGTGACTAGTAACAGTGGGTTCTTATTGAACGTTCGTCTCGATCAAAATTGTTAGTCGTAATCGACACCGATATCTAAAAGACCAACCTAGACGCCCCGGTGACGAATGTTGCGACCTCAAGTATTTCCACTCCTCACAGACAGTCGTGTGAAGACCGCAAACTTCTAAAGTAAACTGTCATGACTGACGTCACTTGACTTGTGGGTGGTTTGTTTCGACTATTCTCATAGAGAACACCCAAACCCTCCGTCAGACTATGTTGCTTTTTTCCAAACCCGAGTTTTAAGTATTCTCGACCAAGGTGGGGACTAAGATGTGACCTAAACGAGACACTGGAACTCATAAAGTGACTTCGAACAACCGTGGCAGACATTTTAACCCCGTCATAGTGACAACATGTTGCAGTCGAACGTCAACCCACCGTACCGTAAAGATAATGTTAGATCACTCGTGGTCGTTACCCTACCTTCACGACGACTTACGTCTTATTTAGAGACCGACTGTTTGACTCGACCTTTCCGTCCAGTATTCGGGTCTCCTTTCTACTCCTTTATTTGAGTCACCTTAATGACATCTAATGATCCTCAAAATGTTTATGTCAAAATCTATCTGATCCCATTGTTATTATTAATTCTCTGTCCTCCTATGACACGGGTGTAGTCTTATCTTCCTGCCCCTCTGACCCCTGAGATCGATCGGAGGTAAAAATTGTAAATTTCGATGTTAATTCCCCGAAGACGACCTGTAGTGTCGGTCAAGTAGACGTAAAAGGACAGACTAACCGAGTCAAGTCCCTGACTGTGTACCGAAAACCGAGATTGTCATCCATATTGGGTACGATAGTTCTGTTCAGTGTATACGTTTATTGAGAGTCGAAGACCGAGAATAGTCGACGTTGGTATCCCCATCTACCCTCGCGACCACACAGACAAATACTTAAGTCACCGGATCTCGGGTCCTTTTATACCCCTGTAAAATAACGATGTCGGTGATGGAGGACTATTCACCTTCACCCTGACACCGATACCTTTTCTCTAGTTTCAATGATGTCACCCGATCCTACAGAGTGTTTTCACTATGATTCATCTTCGTACACGACCTCTTCCGTGGACCTGTCTACTCTCCTATTCATTCTTCCGACGGTGATAGAGGGATTTCATCCTTTTATTTGGGTTTTACGTTCACACTACGTTACTTTCCTAACCTAAACTCTTCGTGCCACATCGCGTGTCATGCTGGGGACTGTAACCACTTCTCGAGGCTAGTCCCGCCAAGTTCCGTAGGAGGTGTGTGACACAGTGGTGGACACTGTTGAGTTCATGTCTTCAACCCCATAAATGTTTAAACATACCGTCAAAGTATCTTATTATACAGATAACTTAGACTGTGACTTTTTGACCCGAACATAAAGTGTACAGAAAAATTCAAAAAAAAAATACAAAGATTATGAAGTAAAACTAATACGAACTGTTTACAAAACCAAATACTTTCTAGACCTTTAATTTAAAAGTTTTTACTAGAAGTGGTGTATGTTGTCCAACTTTTCGTTGTCAGAACAGGAGTCGGGTATAATTAGTGAAACCCAAATTCCCGAAACGTCTGTGTGGACGTAGGTCCGACATACACTAGAGTCCTTCATAGAGAGTACACTATTAATCGTACAACCATCCTTTCTTTCGTCTATGTCACATTCGTCTCTCTGATCTTGGTCCTACAGACCCAATTGTTCCTCATCTGAATGTGAATTGCATACATAACCGGACCCAAATTAGTCCCCTGTCTTTTGAGTGTCATTAAATTTGTCCCCTTCAAATTTTACTTCCTAATATTTAAATACCATCTCCTTTTTTATGTTTGTACATCTTTCGTAAGATTTCCCACGGGGTCCTGACTCCCGCTTCTGAGTATCGACCCCCAGTCTGGAGTGACTTCTTTTGCCTGCCGACTCCGCACACGGTCCAACAGTCTCGGTCTCGACCGGGTGGACGTCTTATTCGTCCATGGTCGGAGGTACACGTCGACACAGTTTCGACCCCCGTCCCTTGTGTCTCCCTCCACCCGTGACGACCTGTGTCCTCTGGACCTCTCCCGTCACAGATGTAGTTCTCCCGGTCCCCGAGTGGTCCGGGACCGGTCCGACACTCAACCGGTCTGTTGTGTGAGACCCACGCTCCGACCCGGTCTCGCTGGGGGCAGTGCACTGAGGGGTGGAGGGGGTTGTCTCTTCGGAGGACGTAGAAGACGACCGGTGTCAATTGATGCACGAGTGGTATGTCCCCTGTACGAATCCCGGGTCAGGTGATGATGGTTTGTCGTTGAGTTCCGTTTTGCGTCTCGATTCCCGGATATGTACCTATTGAACACATTCCAGTCTTTCTTGTTATAGTGTCGACTATGACCTCTTTAGACTGAGTCCTCCGTTAAGGAGTGTTATTGAGTTATCCAGAATAGGGGTAAAACGTCTACTCTTTTGATTCCAAGTCTCTCCAATTGATTGGTGAACTTTGGTGTCTCGATTTTTCACCACTTTAACTATAAAATTGGGACCTTTAGTTCGAGATCTTAGGAGAGTAAAATTGGTAGTACACTACTGCGAACACTAACACCCTGTCATTCATTTTTATCGACTATGAGTGACTCTTGAATGATTACAGTCTGTAACACAACGTATACGATATCGGGACACGAGCAAAGTAGAAGTAGTGCGTGGATGCTTTGTATCTAGTATCCATCGGGCAGGGAAAACCTCTACTCCTTTATCTTGAAGTTCTCAAATAAATGGAACGGGTTCCAACGTCTCAACCGTCCACCAAAACGAAGATCTGTGAGACGAAGACTGGAACACGTGTATTGAGGGATCAGGAGAAACATGTCCTCCTTAGCCTCTCTTTTCTTACGTCACCAGTCTCAGTAGTTTCTCTTACCTGTACACCCGTATTACGCCCTTTCCCTCCCTTCCTGATCAACCCTCTTATCTTAACTACCTATATGTGATGGCACACATCTTGTCTTTCGATCACCCTTGTACGACATCGTGTCTCTCGAGTCAAACCACGAGACACTACTGGGTCTCCCCACCCTTCCTCCGAGTTCTCCCTCCCATATATACATATCAATGTCGACTAAGTATAACAACATGCCGTCTTTGATTGTGTTGTAACATTTCGTTAATATGAGGTTATTTTTATACGTTTTTTTATTTTTATTTTATAAAGGTTTTTTACTCCGAAACACCCCCAGCCCCCCGTCCATTCCACTCTGTATTCGACCTGAAATTCTAAACCGTTCTAAACTTATTCGTTTTTCATGTCTCGTCCAAACGAATAAACCGTGTGTTTGAAAAAACAGAAATAAAATTATATGAACGTATGGAAATTTTTAGATCTCTTAAGTATATTTTAAACCTAACGATCGATGATTTTTATATCTCTTATGTCGTTGTGACCCGATCTGACATTACACCGTGGGTAGGTGATCCCGGATCATCACGGACCCGGGACGTGATGCTCACACGGGTGAGGTCGGACGGTGCGAGGGGCGATGAGGGACAACAGAGTGTGAGTAGACAGTGTGGGTAAATGTGACGTACCGGAGGTACCCTCTGACTCTGGTTTCCACATCTCTTGGAGTCTGACCCTTCTTTCAGACATCTTTCCGAACTTTCGTGTGAAGTAGGACGCACACAGACACACACGTGTGTCCGTGTACCCATACATCAGGTTCAGTCCTTCTCTTTTTCATCCTCGCATTCTTCACTCACTACCGTGGTAGCTCTCGTCTTACCTGACTACACTACCTCAGCTCGTTATATTATCTCCTTCCTGTCACTGTAAAGTCGTCCCTCTGGTATGATATACTTATTGAGGAGAGTCCTCACACCAGGACCCATCCGGTAGAATTTCCGACTTGACCCATCCTCTAATATGTTCCCTCTTTGTCCGTCCCTCTTCTAAACCCTCCTGTAACGTTACTGGGTGTACCCTTCGTTATTCTCAGAATCCGATTCTTCCTTGAGGACGAAGACGGACCAGGTCGGTTCTTTATAAATTGTGGAACAGACCGATATAAATGAATTCAACAGGGATCGTATGATTTGTCTCACCCTTTTCCACGACAAACCCGATCTCCCGACTATACCTTTTCTCTGCTAAGAAGTGGTGAATTGTCTACCCCCTCTAATTTGTCCTCTCACAACCGTTTGTTTCTTTACAGTGGTTTCCTCAGACTTTTTTGCGGGAATTCGTCATCACAGAGAAAGGAGAAGAAAGGGAAGATACCTGAGATGTGGGTGAGGCACGTTTAAGGACATATGAGTTATTTTTGTCACACGTACTGTCGCCAAACGTATTCGACCCATGTGTCGTCCACGAGTTATTTATAATCGGGCTTAATTCCGTCTGTAAAGTCAAGAGGGTAGACATAAAGACAGTCCAGACGTTTCTGGTCGAAACCGACATTATCTAAGTCATGAACCTCCCGAAATGGTGTCGAGTTCTCCTTCCTTTGGTGATTACTCCTCTTTGACGTCGTTCTCCTCGTCCTACTTTCTCCTTGTGTATAAAAATAAGGATGTCCTTTATTAACGGATCTTTAGCGTATTTGAAAGGGTTCAATTTTTTCTTATGGCATGAAATTTAAGGGAGATTTCGTGTACTAGATCACTGGCGCAAAAATGGGGTTCAACTCAGTAAACCGTATCATTTATCTTAATGTTGGTTTCAGTTATATCAGAAAGGTAACACACAGAGGAAAGTAGTCACCCAAAGTCTCCCAACTACAGGTCGGGTTTCGTAGGTTCAATACCTCTGTACTTCTTAAAGAAAAAGGTACAATTTAAAAAATTCCCCTGTCACACTATATCGTCTTTCTCACACTTATATTTTATGGTTCTTAAGATGATGATTGAGTCCGTCCATAACTCTAAAACACGTTCAGTGAGATGGCAAGACCCAGAGTTGTAAAGGGTGAGTCTGGTCTCTAGTCACTAAAGGTTTAATTCGACTTATTGTCTTAGTGTACCCACCCGAAAATCTTTGGGCCTAAGGACCCGGGGTAACTCTCATAGTTCTACCTATGTTTTCCGGGAAGTGTTTCTTTGTACTGTAGTAGAATAACCGTGTACAGTTGTCTATAAATCCAATGATCAGACACCCGACCAACCTGTAGTCGACTAGAGCGGACGAGTCGACCTCCCGAACCGACCAAGACTGACCGGGTCAGTGTAAAGCCCCCACCCCTCGACCCCAACTGTAAACCCTCGACCCGAGGTGTCCTCATCGGACGGAGACTAGTCACGATGAGGAGACTCCTCATCATAGAAGACCTTCTCCTCTCATAGACGAGGAGAAGGTCCTTGGACGTACGATCTAGTCCGTACAAAAGAGTGTCATCGTCGTCCACGTTTCCTCGGGTGAAATTGAAGGGTTCGAGGAAAGTTCGGAGATGACATAGACACACGTGTACACTCGAGTCAACACAGGTTAAGAAACGTTAGAGTACCTGACATCAGGTGGTCCCGTGAGACAGGTACCTTAAGAAGTCCGTTCTTATGACCTCACCCAACGGTAAAAGATGCGGTCCCCTAGAAAGGTTGGGTCCCTAACTTGGACGTAGAGAGTTCAGAGGACGTAACCGTCCGTTTAAGAAATCATATAATATAGATAAATTATGGGTCAACTCGTTTCGTTTCGGATCCGGTTATAGTCTCCTCTTTTCATACAAGAAACGTACCTTTAATCTTCACTTATAAAAACTTCTTATTAGGATAGACGGTGTTCTACGGTTTCTTGAGATATAAAAAATTAGGATCTATACATCCGTCCCTTGCAGGGACCACAACCCTTTCTGACTCCCGTCTTCTGCTTCTCCCGTAGTCTCCTACTTTACCGACCCACCGTAGTGACTACGTCACCTGTACTTGAACCTGTTTGAGGTCCTCTACTAATCCCTGTCCCTCCGGACCGTACAAAGTCAGGTACCCCAGTGTTTCTCAGTCTTTACTGACCCGTTGACTTGTTGTTGTGTTCCCGTCCTTATTTACTAGATTCCATAAAAGATCAAGACAGTAGGTTTCTACGACATCTAACTATTTTTGTCTGACTTTAATCCAACTCATTTTACATTAGACCCCCTCCCTTTTCCTAAGAATAGTAGAATGGTAGTTTGTTTTCGGTAGTGACTCCCATGTTGTTCTACTTCTTTTGTACCCTCTTTTAACAGGGTGGTCCTGTAGACGAGAGAAGGTTCTTGAAGTATACTCGAAAGAATAAAAGAAGGTCTGTTTCGAGGACGACGTTCCCTTCAGTCCACAATACTAGGAGTAGGAAAGAAAGAAGAAGAAAATCTGTTTCTTGTGCCGTGTCTTTCTATTTAAGAGAACGAATTTCGGTGTGTCGAGTTTGTACCGATGTGACCTAACGAAGGGAGCGAACCAAGGGCTCAGGGACGAGGACAGGACGTACACGCGACGGAATTGTTTTAGAGGATGTACCTGGATACGCTCACACGTCCCACTCTGAGCCCTTTGATGGACTCTTGTGATTTTAGAGGTACGTAGGATACCTTCGTGGAGACCGCCGTAAATAAGTGAAGATATTGTACCAGTGAATGGTCGACTTTGACGGACCCGTTCAATGAATTTTGACCCATCCACGGAGTCAAAAGAGAAGATATTTCACCCATATTATCTTGGTCGGAGTGTCCCCAGAGACATTACTTATTTACTCAGTTATCACAATTATAATACACGACATAAATATGTGTCTCAGACCGTTTAACATTCACGATTGATCCACAAACGATTTATTTATTAACAGAGTAAACGTGTGTATAGTACACTTATCCTATGTGTCACCACTAAGAGTTTCATACCTGGGACCTCTAAGAGTTTCATACAAAGGTACCTGGTATCAGGTAGTGTTCACTTAATCTTTGAAACCCCTATCCAAGAGGGTTAGACTCAAAATTGTTCAGAAGGTCAACTAGACCTACGTACAATTTTACACAGTTCTTGGGAAGACAGGAGACCAAGAATAATCCCTCTAGTTATTTATTTACGGTTTTCTGGAGTACCGTAGACTGTAAATAACTCGGGAGGTTACGTAATCTGTGAGAATTAGGAGGGTTTGTGGGTTCCTTCAGTAATGATGATAATAAAGGTTGAACGTCTACTCTCTTTCTACTCCGTGTCCCATTGTCGTTCATTGACCGTCAAGACTCTAAACTTGGGTAAGACAGCTTGTGGTCTTAGGTGTGAGAAGTTGGGGTATGGTGTGTTACCTTCCTTACGACGGTTTATTTGGTCCCTCCTTGTTTCGAGACCAACTCTCGTGACTAAACGGTAGGTACTCGCGGGTGGGAGACGTCCCTGAAAGCCCGTCTCTCGTCGAAGAGAAGAGATCCTAGTCTTTGGCGACGTCACAAAGGGTAGACGACCTCGAAGTCGGAGGTGGAACGACCTACGACCTGGGGTGGATGGTATTAGAGGGGTTTAAACGAACAGAAAGGAAGGAGGTGACGAAAGGACCCAAGAGACAAAAACCTGGGGACTACAAGACCTAAGAAGATCTAAACAGTAAAGGAAAACAGAGGTTCGTTTGAACTAAAAGGGTGGTTCGAGGAGGGTGTAGAGACTAGAGAAAGAGTCGGTACGGACAAACACGGGTCTTTTGCTATATCTTAGACTAGGGACTGAAGAGTCTTTGTGTGTGTACGAATCAGCGAGTCAGCACAGACTGAGAAACGTTGGGGTACCTGACATCGAGCGGTCCGAGGAGACAGGTACCCCTAAGAGGTCCGTTCTTATGACCTCACCCAACGGTACAAGAGGACGTCCCCTAGAAGGGTTGAGTCCCTAGCTTGGGTCCACAGGACGTAACGTCCGTCTAAGAAATAGTAGACTCGGTGGTCCCTTCGGGGTCTTTGTGTGTGTTGGAATGTATATAATTCTCAAAACACTCTCTGGTCGAGTAGACCGTTTATAATTTCGGTGTGATGGTTGAGACACGGATCAAGAATTTGGTGTTTTACTTTACAGGACCGAAAACCGTTGCCCTAGTAAAGAATTCCCATCGACAACTGAGAGACTTACACAGAAAGAAACCCCTGTCAATACACCCTAATATATTAGAAGGAGGTAGGCGACACTAAACACAGACTCACTAAAGTCGAAAGTAGAGTCGGTATTACGGTGTGTGTCATCAGACACTTCGTGGGTTGTAATTTAGGTACACGTCCCACCTATCGTTATTTCCTTGGAAATTAGAGCGACCCTACCTCTGGTCGTTACGATCGGTCTCTTTCTCTGTTCTCTTTGTAGCTCCGAGTTTTCCCCGTGGTAGGGGGCGGGGAGTCTATCTCCGGAGTCGGCCTCACTCGTTCTGTCCGTCTCCTACGACCACGTGTAGACGGCAGTTCTTCCCGAACGTCTAGGCTCCCTCGGGACCTCCTCTCTCGTCGACGAACGCAAAGGAACCTCCGTCTCGGGTTCTCCCTCACCCAATCTGTCCTCGGTTTCTCTGTTAATGATCTTTCCGTAAGGGACCACAAGATTACTCCGTTAATCTCGGTGACTCCGCGGGGACAGTCTCGCCCTGTCCTGAGACTTCTGGGGTTGGGGTGGGGGAGTAAAATGTCTTCTCCATTGACTCCGGGTCTACCCCTCTCACTGAACGGGTCTCAGTGTCGCAGTTAATCCCGACTCTGGCCTTGGTTGCGCGGTCGGTGACTTCCCGACGGAGACTCCGGGTCGCCTCCTCTTTCTTCGAGTACCGTCATTGTCATAAATGTGAGACTCGTCTGCTCCACCCCCTATGGGAGTGTGCTGTGTCGTGTCCAAGTCCCCCCTCCGGATTGGATTACGACTCTTCTGACCCCAGACCCCACGTCACCCTCCCCGACGCCTTCCCGACCCCCACTCCCACCCCCAACCTGACGTCGTGCAGTCCGAAGGGACAGGAAGTGACAGAGGGTCTCAAACGAGTTTGGGTACAGGTAACTCAGCTTCCACGGTAGGTTGGTAGAGTAGGAGGCAACGAGAGAAGAGAAGGACGGAAGTTAGAAAGGGTCGTAGTCCCAGAAAAGGTTACTCAGTCAAGAAGTGTAGTCCACCGGTTTCATAACCTCGAAGTCGAAGTCTTAGTCAGAAAAGTCACTTATAAGTCCTGACTAAAGAAAATCCTAACTGACCAAACTAGAGGAACGACAGGTTCTCTGAGAGTTCTCAAAAGAGGTTGTGGTGTCAAGCTTTCGTAGTTTAGAAACCGTGAGTCGGAAGAAATACCAGGTTGATAGTGTAGGCATGTACTGATGACCTTTTGCTATCGAAACTGATATGCTTGGAAACAGTCGTTTCACTACAAAGACGGAAGCTGATGTTACAGATTCATACAGTATCTAAAAGAAAGTTCTTCTTCCGTAAAAAATTAAAGTACCGACGTCAGTGGTAGGTTCTTTTATTTCAGACAGTGACAAAGGTAAAAAAAGGGTAGTTAAACGGTACTTCACTACCCTGTCTATGACACTCCAATACTGAAAGGGACGGACACGGTACATGACAGTATAAAGACAGTGGAACTTGTTTTTACACTAAGGAGAGACGTAAAGATTCCTCGGACAAGGGTCCCAAGAAAGAGTCCCCTAGGATCCTCCACCCCTCGGGGTTCTACGGACTCAAATCTTGACACTTCCCGGAGAGTCCGGGTCTCCGGTGGTTCGGAGAGTCACAACGGAAATAAGGAATTGTTCGGTCTATTTAAACGAGTGTTTTCCGTTTCTTTCTTGGACTTCTTCTGCGGACGGAAATAGGGGGTGGGGACGAGGGACGTGTGAACAGCGGACTTAACGGAGAAACACACGGGAAGAGGGACCCGTCCGAGACGTTAAACGTAGAGACGACAAGAGGAAAATTTTTACTGTCTTTTTGTGAACCGTCTCACCTCGGACGTCTCGGCCCGAAGACGGGTGTCGTTGTCTTCGAGTCTTCCGTCGGACTGCGAACCGGTTACACTGGGAGGGTAGGTAAGTGTGGGTGACGTTTTGTCTGCCATTGTCCATTCTAGGTCTCTCCCCCCCGTATTCCTTCCTAACTTCCTGTCTCCCATGGTACTAGACAAGTAGCGTGTGTTCAATATTTGTGAAAACATGTACGTAAGGACACGTGCTCAGTGACCCCTTATACCCCAAGTCCTGTGTGTGTGGGGTTTTACTGGGGATTTGACTTCCCGCGAGACTTGTAGAGGGAACGGGTTTTGTCCAACATTTTGGAAGGATATTCTCCCCAGGAGGGGATAGGGTTTCCTTCCCTGTAGGAGGTCATTGTCTCCATCCCGTTCTTTTAGGACTTAATTGTACGGAAAGACCCAGAAGGGTAAGTGATGGGATTCGGGTGTGAGGAGTTCGACGGTATAAGGAGATCGTGATACGCGAGAAGTAGTCCGGACCGTCTTCTTATGAGTCGAGACTGAGAAAGAAACCCAGGAGTAAAGGAATACTTCCGAGGACTCAGTACATTTTGTTTGTTTAGACATACCAAAAGAGGACAATTAAACAGAAGGGGTCAAAGTATAAGTCTGGGAAAGTTTGATACCACGATCTCTTCTGAGAACTCTCAGGGAACCTATCGTTCCTCTAGTTTGGTCAGTTAGGATTTCCTTTAGTTGGGACTCATAAGTGACCTTCCTGACTTCGACTTGGACTTCGAGATTCACGGACTACTCTTCCCGACTGAGTGACCTTTTCTGGGACTACACCCCTTTCTAACCCCCGTCTTCCTCTTCTCCCGTTACTCAACCAATTTACCGTAGTGACTGTTACCTGCACTCAAACTCGTTTGAGGTTCTCTATCACTTCCTGTCCTTTAGGATCGCACGGTGTCAGGAACCTCAACGTTTTTCAGTCTGCACTACCTTGTTGTTGTTGTTCTTGGGATTCTCTCTACTACTTTTGGAAATCAGAGGGGTGTCTCTAGTCACTATTTGGGAGTTAACATCCAGAAGAAGGAGAGAAGAAGTTCGGAAATTTCCCCCTTCCTCCTTCTATATACTCTTGATATATAGATTGTTTAACCACAAGAAATAACGTTAATTAAGAAGTTGTAGGGTTATAAAAAACTTTTTTTTAAAATAGATATAAATAAATCAACGTGACTCAGAAATCCCGTGTAACGTAAATCAGTATCGTACATCCTAGATCACGGAACTGTTACCTACCTTGGATCCCGGGGGCGTAACCCTCACACTTCAGAATCGGTGACGTGGTGTTCCCTTCAGGAGGGTTATAAGAATACAATATCTACCCCGACAACACATAGTCTCTCCAATTTATAGAGTAGACTCTAGTGGACTCTAAGTTATGGGGATACGAAAAAGTGTTGAGAACCGAGAGATCGAAAAATTTCCACGATATAAAACTATTTACATCCTTTATATGAGGGAACTTTCGGATGTACAAGAAGGTTAACTTTTCTATACGGTTTGCCTAAGGAAGACAAATATAAAAATATATTATATGGGAGGTCGTGAAAACCGACAGTTATTATAACGAGTGACAGGTAAGTGTCTCTCCTACCTCCTTAAGGGGTCTTCCCTTTTTGTACGGGGTCGTCCATGTGTTCTTCGGGACACCACCCTGTCTCGTGAAGTGGGTGTAATTACTCGTGTGTGCCGTCACCGTCCTCGTGTACCTCACACCGATTTTCTTCACGTCAACAGTAGAACCTCGACATTCACTTTGCGTTCGGCAGACATCCCGACACTCCAGTAGACTGTCAAAAAAAATCTCCCCGGTAAAAAAAGATCTCAAGAGCTCGTGGTTTTTTTATTAGAATGTCTTATATTTCACCGAAGTATATCCGAAGTCACTCCAAGACTACCTTAGTTTGAGGAAGGGAAAATGTTCGTCTCCACTAGGGGTGAGTAGTAGGGTGGTTGTTGGTCCGAAACAGAAGGACATAGAGGAAGACTCTTTACGTATACGTAAACATACGTCCTCATCCGTGAATCCCGACTCTGATTGTGGTCTCCGACCTCTGAGCGTGACCCCATAGAGAACTGGACAAGAAGTTCCAGACACCCTCGACGACGACCCTCGTTCTGACTCTCTCTCGATAAGGTAGATGGGAGTAGGGAGAGGATCTGTACGTCAGAGAGTGTAGACAGGTAGTCAACATCGTTTACGTGGTGGGACCCCCTCCTACGACTACACCTATTACCCCCTCCTAAAGAATTACAAAGTAGGACAGTATACCTTCTACCGCCACGTACTTGACCCGGTCACGATTTGAGACTACCCAGAACCGTGAAAGTCTACGTTCTATAAAAGAGAAGTTCGATTACCTACACCTTGGTCCTTCATCTTGACGGTGACGGTCTAGTGTCCCAACTCACATACCTCTGTCGTCGAATTCGTTATTAATTCTATAATCTAGAATTACTTAAAGATCGTATTGTGAAGGGTATACATTTCATGAATTGATTAACATTCTTACTTGTTAACCCTAAGAGTCGTTACCCATGACCCTCGAGAACAGTGTCCTTCTTTGTTCAGACTTTTACCTTATCTTTCATCTATCTGATACCACCTACGTTGACTGTCCGTTCTCTCTCGACCGGACACGCTCCGTGAGAAGACGCCCGGAGGTTTTTGTTGACTCCGTGTATTATACTTTCCTCTCATTATAAGACAAACCAACCCTCTTTCATCAAGTTTATAACCTCTGATTCCGGTCCACTCCATGTGTGGGTAACAAAAGTTCAAAATTTCTCAGTCACAGGGGGACTACCATCTTTACATTTAACCACGTAGGTGATACCTTTTGTCATACCTCCAAAGGGTTTTTTGATTTTTATCTTGATAGTATACTGGGTCGTTAAGGTGAGGACCCATATATAACCTTTTTTGTCTTTGTGATTAAACTTTTCTATGTACATGACATTACAAATTTCGTCGTAATAAATATTATAGGTTCTATACCTTGGTTGGATTCCCAGATAGTTGTCTACTTACCTATTTCTTCTACACTATATATATGTATGTGTGTAAGTGTATAACCTTATGATGAAGTCAAGTCAAGTCAGTGAGTCAACACAGGTTGAGAAACGTTGGGGTACTTGGTGTCGTACGGTCCGGAGGGACAGGTGGTGGTTGAGGGTCTCAGGTGGGTTTGGGTATAGGTAACTCAGTCACTACGGTAGGTTGGTAGAGAATCGTATTTCGTTTGTTTTAATACGGTAAATGTCGTTGTACCTACTTTACCCTTCCGTAATACGATTCACTTTATTCAGTGTATCTCTTTCTGTTTATGATATACTATAGTGATTGTACACATTTGATTTCTTTATACTGTTTTGTCTCTTATATTATTTTTTCTTCGTCTGAGTGTCTATGTCTTTTACTTGATCACCAATGGTCACTACCCTCACCCCTCCTTGTTATATTAGTACCCCCTGACCTTTTATTTTTGAGAACCTATATTTTACCCGATGTTTTGATATCAAATGTTGTACCCTTTATATCGGTTATAAAATATTATATTATGGATATTTACATAACGTTAGTAATTTTTAACATATTTTTAAATTTTTCAATTTTATTTTCACGGGGGATCAGAATAAAAAGGTTAATTTTTTTTTAGTTCATGTTCGGGGTGGAACGGTTTTAATATAAAATCTTGGTAAATTTATCGGTAAAAGAAGTCTTATAGTTTAATGACTTTTGATAATTTAATTAATTTTCATATAGATCGTGGTTTCATATTCCCCAATTAACGTTGACTTTCATGATTTTACAGTTTAGACTTTCACTTTTTTTTATTTGTTATCTCTTTCACTTTCATTTTTGACTAAAAGTTGATGAGATATTAAAAAAAAAAATAGAGATCAGACTAGTCTCAAAAAAATTTTTCGGTTCTTGGTCTTATAGTGGGGTTCTGTAGACCAGGAGAGTAGGAAGGTACTTCACGTCTACCCCTCTGAGGATACACCAGAACCACTCTCCTTAACCAGTGCGAGTAATCGGACCCGTCTAAATCGAAAGTTTATTATTCGATTTAACTCTTGATGGTTCTCTGGTTGAGAACGTTTTCGTCGTGGCATCGGATTTCCCCCTGTACGGTTAAAACCTAATTAATTTTTCCAATAATTTAACAAGTCTACCGTACAATTACTCGTTAGACGTCCCGTGAGTCAGTTTTGGTGTGGAGGGTCAGAATTAATGTCCTGGAAAGATAACTTTTCTTAGACCCGTTCGGGTGTTCCCTTGAACTTCACGTAGTCAGAACTTATATTATGCTGGCACCAGTTCGGTCCTTTTTTAGGGAACTTCTTTCTACCATCAATTCGAATAGTGCATTTGAGAAAGTCTTCGTACGGCTAAGGTCGGCCGATTCTCTATGACTCTACAATCTTCATTAATCTGTGTGTTATTTATGACACGGAAATATTATGTAAAACATGGGTTCTGCAGGTTCACAAACCATACAACATTGAGTATAAAAGGGATTAAAGACCACCATTTCAATCTTTGGACTTCAGCAACAAAAACGAAGTATTTCACATGAACTTAAATATCAAACTCTGTGACATTATAGATGGTAGATGAAATCTCAAGTTTACGGTGTTTTTCTGTCACGAAGAAGGACCTGGTTACTAAGAGTTTCACACCTGGTGTACCCCGACTAGAGTACTAAGAGTCGGACTGACGTTCGGAGACGAATCAGAAAATCCCACTTCATGGGTATTAAGGTACCGGAGGCAAATACTTTGTTGGTTCTGAATAAAAGGTCATTTAAGGATTTAGTTAGTTTTCGGTGACTTTAACCGTAAGTACTTGATTTTGATCCATCGAGCTCCTTATATTAAGTTATAAAAAAGATTCTGTAGACTGACGGTATGTCGTAACCTGTTCCTACTTCTGAGGAGAGGGTAACGAATACTAATGAACGTATCACGACCTTTGGGGTGTTTTAAGTCTTTCACACTAAACAACAGTAATATAGGTCTTACAAGAGTTCAACGAATGCTAGACTTATTGATATTAATAAGGAAAACTTAATTTGTAATGACAAATTAAATCGAAATGGAAATAGTTTCATCCAACAACTCCCAACAAACCAATTGGGATACGTGACAGTACAAGAATAATACTAAAAAAGGGGAGGTAATCTTTCACCTTTACTCCGCCCATTCACTTGACACCCAAAGAACATGATAGTACACCCCATGTTATCTTGTACTACCTTTCGGTAATCAGATCTTTTTGTTCTCTCCCTTTGTCGACTTAATATCGAAATCTGTAAGAAACTGATAAAGAATATCGATTATGTACCTCTTTTTTTTTATTCCATTCAGTCTTCGGTTTTGTAAAATGTGTATAAAGTGGATCTGTTGTTTGTTAAAAAATCGCAGATTCACAGGGTAGGTTATAAATCATGTATTAATGTGATTTTAATAAAAAATAAACTTTAAGTTTACATTGACCCACAAGACCAAAAAAAAAAGACCGTTGGAGTAGGGTTTGTTAGAACATAAAAAATAATACTTCTCGGTTTTTATAATCATTTTATCCCCAAACAGAATTCACGGCTTAGTGTAACTAACCATAAAGGACAGATCTTACTAGACTCTGACAATTTAGACCCAAGTCAGTTCCCTTTTTTTTTGTTAGACAGTACTAGTTAACCACTACAGACGGTGCCTATTCCTCGTCCCTAAATGACTATATCTATTATTTAAGAACGATAGAGAAGGAATCCCCGATTTTATTTTGGAGATAGAACGTTTCGGGACGACCTTCCATATGTGACTAACGTAGTGAGGGAACACACTTTAGAATTTTAGTAAAGTACGGAAGGAAACGAGAATCCTATTTCTGGTTTATCTCGAGAATTGCACCAAACATTCCACGATGAAGACAGTTGAAGAGGTCGTATCGGAAACCGGTACAGGGGACGGGGGTGAAAAACACGAGGTCGGAAGGACTGAAACCAGTCCAAGAAATTCGTCCAAAGATGAAGACGGACCTTTAGAGAGTCAGGAAAAGAAGTAGGTTCATTGAAAACGGGTAAGAAATCTAGAGTTGAGTTTGTAGACAGAAGTCCATTTGAATGATTGTAGGGTGTCTTCCAGTCCTTGGTAAATTACGTCTAAATATCTTTGATAGTGTAAACACTAAACTTTTAATAAACACAGTTATAAATTATACGAAAAAGAGGATCTGATATCTAAAGAACTTCCGTCCCAGTCAGTCGTAACCAAAATAAGTAGTGAGATAGATGTCTTAGATCTTGTCACAGACGTTATCTGATTGAAATGTAATGTATAAACAACTTACTTATTTAAATAACCGAATTGTTCAAGACATAATATTTTAGAGAATCATCAGGAAAACTTTTTCTTCGATTAAAATAAAAAAAGGAAGAGTCCGGTATTAATATTTCAATCCGTCTTACCACTTTTGCATTATTTATTTTATTCGTAATAAAAAATACTATGAGAAATTAAACATGTAAACGGCAGTCATAAAGATTTGCAAAGGAATCCTTTTTGTGAAGCCACTTCTCAGTTCATATCGTCCTCTCAAGAAGGAAAACACATTAAAGGAAAAAAACAGGAATAATTTGATAGTTACAATTTTAAAAACAACTTATGTAAGATTGGTAATAAGTTACAATTTGTAAAATAAGTCAAAGGAGTAGACGTTATTTACAAATACTATAAGTCAAACTGACCCGATATCAGGGGTCAATAGGGTGTTTTGTGATTCGTTCCGTTAAGAGAATTTCCATAAATCGTCTACTTTAATTTAGGGATTAGTTTTCTGAAATGAATTTTAGGTTTGTATAGATCTTAAAGTATGGTATATTATACCCATCTTAACAATACACATGAACTGGTGTTATTGTAAAAATTTTTTAGTCCTGACTGCGAAGAGGGGTTTTGTCTTCTTTAAAACAGATACCTGTTTTCGAAGTCGGGAATGAATACTTAATGAAAACTGGAGAAGGAATGTCTAAGGTCTGAACGAATCGGTCGGATCCAAAGATAGGAATACACTTCTTCTAAGGAACCTCTTCCCTTGCCGATGGGTACGGTCTCTCGAGGAGACACCAACGTTTCTCAGTCTGTACTGACTCTTTAATTGTGTATGTGTGTGTGTGTTTTCGTAACGACCACCGTCTTAAAAATATCAGGTCCAGTGAGGGATTGAGACGGGCTAGGGTTTAGTTCCTTTCAGTGTTTTAGTGAATTATATTGAAAATAAGATTTTGTTATGTTTGATCATAAAAAACAAACAAATGATATCATCCTTTTTGTTATACCTTTTTTACATCAACGATCAAGATCCCGACTAAAGTTCTTTTCGAAATAGAAACGACCTTTCTCTGAACCTATACGGTGTAATCTCATCTATATAGGGAAACTTACATCTATGTTGAGAAGAGACACTTCCTTTACCTTTTTGAGCCAATACCACCTCCCATAATACCTCCTACTACTTAACGTTTCCCCTTTCGTTGTTCCGATTGACGAAGTAAAAAACACTCGTTTGGGACATAAGTTGGGGATGGAATAAGGGACTGAGATTAGTTCAATGATTTGAGTTCAAGTTCACTTGAAAAAGTCTTCGGTACCTCCCTCTCGACTCGAAGAACGTCTAAAAACACCCTCGCACCATTGAGCCGTCTCCCTTCCACCGTCACANCCCCCTCCTCTACTCCCGTCCCCTCTTTTTCTCTCTCTTCCTCTCCGTTACGTCCTCCTCATCGACTGAAGAAGGTGGGGAGGGGGTTGTGATGGTCGTAGTGGTGGGGGTCAGTGTACCCTACCGACCTTTACGAGTTACCCGGTGTCTTGACACCAAACCCCCTTCGAATAGGTATAGAAGATCCGTCCTCACTCTTCCCGTGACCAATTGTAGGTCAATGGGTTCATACTCTGTACTGAAACGGTTGTTTCCAGGTAGATCAGTATCGATACCACAAAGGTCACCAGTACATACCTACACTCTCAACCTGATATTTCTTTCGACTCGCGATTTCTTAACTAGGAAAACTTGACACCACAACCCTCTTTTGAGAACTTTCAGGGAAGCTGACGTTCCTCTAGGTTGGTCAGGTAGGATTTACTCTAGTCAGGACTTATAAGTAACCTTCCTGGCTACGACTTCGACTTTGAGGTTATGAAACTGGTGGACTACACTTCTTGACTGAGTAACCTTTTCTGGGACTACGACCCTTTCTAACTTCTACCCCTCTCTTCCCCCACTGTCTCCTACTCTACCAACCTACCGTAGTGGTTGAGTCACCTGCACTCAAACTCACTCGAGGCCCTCAACCAGGACCTGTCCCTTCGGACCACACGACGTCAGGTACGTCAGCGTTTCTCAGTCTGTGCTGACTCATTGACTTGACTTGACTTGAGTTCATACTATATGGATGTCGCGAATCCGTAAAGATGCTTCGACTTTCAAAATGGATTAACCGGATCATAATTTAACAATTGTCCAGTAACACGTAAAGGGTTCCGTCGTCGGTTTATGGTATAACCGATTAATCGTTATTTTATAAAGTTTATAACAATTTCAAGTATCGTCCAACAGTCTTTCCTTTTAAGACGGTAGAGGAATCGTATGTGTAAGTCTAAGTTGTCGAAGTCAGAACTATCCGAATTCTTTTATTCATAAATGTGTGGTGATTTATTACGAGTTTTAAGAGGTACGGTCCGAAGTCGTCATGCACTTGGTACTTGAAGGTCCACAAGTTCGACCAAAATCTTTTCCGCTTCTTAGTCTCTAGTTTAACGGTTGTAGGCGACCTAGTAGTTTTTTCGTTCTGTCAAGGTCTTTTTGTAGATAAAGACGAAATAACTGATACGGTTTCGGAAACCGACACACCTAGTGTCAGTTGACACCTTTTAAGACTCTCTCTACCCTTATTGTCTGGTGGACTGGACGGAGAACTCTTTGGATATACGTCCAGTCCTTCGTTCTCAATCTTGACCTGTACCTTGTTGTCTGACCAAAGTTTATCCTTTTCCTTATGTGGTTCCGACATATAACAGTGGGACGAATAAATTGAATTATACATCTCATGTAGTACTCTTTACGACCCGACCTTCTTCGTGTCCGACCTTAGTTCTAACGACCCTCTTTATAGTTATTGAAGTCTATACGTCTACTGTGGTGGGAATACCGTCTTTCACTTCTCCTCGATTTTCGGAGAACTACTTTCACTTTCTCCTCTCACTTTTTCAACCGAATTTCGAGTTGTAAGTCTTTTGATTCTAGGACCGTAGTACCCTTTATCTACCCCTTTGTCACCTTTGTCACAGTCTTAAATAAAACCCCCCGAGGTTTTAGTGACGTCTACCACTAACGTCGGTACTTTAATTTTCCGTGAATGAGGAACTTTCCTTTCAATACTGGTTGGATCTATCGTATAAGTTTTCGTCTCTATAATGAAACGGTTGTTTCCAGGTAGATCAGTTCCGATACCAAAAAGGACATCAGTACATACCTACACTCTCAACCTGACACTTCTTTTGACTCGCGACTTCTTAACGACAAAAACTTGACACCACAACCTCTTCTGAGAACTCTCAGGGAACCTGACGTTCCTCTAGGTTGGTCAGGTAGGATTTCCTCTAGTCAGGACCTACAAGAAACCTTCCTGACTGCGATTTCGACTTTGAAGTCATGAAACCGGTGGAGTACGTTTCTCAACTGAGTAACCTTTTCCTCCTCTCCCCTTGTTGTCTCCTACTCTACCGACCTACCGTAGTGACTGAACTACCTGCACTCAAACTCACTTGAGATCCTTAACCATTACCTGTCCCTCCGGACCGTACGACGTCAAGTACCCCAGTGTTTCTCAACCTGTGCTGATTCACTGATTTGACTTCAAATGACTGGGAGTTCTTCCTTACCGTTGGGTGATGTTATAAGAACGGATCTCATAAGGTACCTGTCTCCTTGGATCGACCGATGTCAGGTACCCCAACGTTTCTCAGTCTGTACTGACCCGTTGATTGTGTTGAGATGACTTTTACAGGACGAAACCACACTCGGGAAATCTTTGGGAGGCCAATTCCAAAAGACCATTCACAAATAGTTTTCTTCGTTCTTTTCCCGGAGGAGAGAAGATTCTCAACACCGATGTGAGTGACCTTAAAGGGTTTACTCAAAAGTACATAGACCAGGGAAAGGGTCACGAGATATACCACCGAACCTCTGTTCCATTTCTGACCGGTCTTTATGTAACGATAGACACAAAGGACCGTCACAAGAAAAGACACGAACAAGTCAGGTTAAGTTGATTATAAATACTAAGTCTGAGACACGATACACTATCGTTGTCTCTACTAATTATATATCGAGGTCACGAGACACTCAAGTTGTAGATTTATTAATTTACGGTAAGTACACTATCCTCATATTATCTCCGTCTCTTGTCACCTCTCTCACCAACCGAGGCAACCTCCACCCACCCTCCAGTCCCTTCTAGAGTGTCTCCGTCGGAGTACGTTACTGTCTTAAACTTGAGTTATTTAATCTTTAAATTTTCAATTTCACGTAAAATTGATCATAATTTTTCAATCCCTACTCTACGTATTCGTTTGGAATTTGACCTCTTATAATTACCCGTTGATTGACGGTGAATCGAGTTATTGTAAGTACTCCTTAATCCTTTCTCACTTTTTTTTTTTACCTACTTTACGGAATCACGAAGACCCCTACCTATCTATTAATTTCTTGAAGATAGTACTGTCCTGTCTCGTGACGTCTGGGCTGGAATCCAGCACCCCCGTCGGCCTACAGAACTTTCAGTCGCAAAATTTCTACTCCTTTTTAGATCCTACACACAGAGTCTCTGTCGTCGTAAAGACACGACGAGAGTCTGGATTTGGTAACACAACATAAACCAAGATCACATAAACAAGGGTTATAATTTTATATCTCTTATAGTCAACCCCGAAGGGACCACCGAGTCTGTCATTTCGTAGACGGACGTTACGTCCTCTGGGCCCAAGCTAAGGACCCAGTCCTTCTAGAGGACCTCTTCCTTTACCGTTGGGTGAGGTCATAAGAACGGACCTTTTAGGGTACCTGCCTCCTCGGACTATCCGATGTCAGGTGCCCCAGCGTTTCTCAGCCTGTGTTGACTCGCTGAAGTGAAAGTGAAAGTATAAACAAGGGTCGACGCGACGATGGGGGAATATGTATCGTCCACGAGTTATTTATTATTATTACTCTCGGTAGTAAAAAAAAAATGACTCAAGTCGAAAAATACACAGTATTGACGAGAGAGAGAGAGAGAACTATAATTGTCTAGACTTACTTTTTAGTGTACCTCTTGAATAGAAAGGGTACTGAATGTAAGTTGTACGTTCATGTTGTGAGAGGTACCCGTTGAAGCAAGGTACGGTACCAAAATTGATGTTACATCATTTTTATTTTCTAAATATGTTCTGGGTACACTACTTTTATTTTAATTGACGTTACTACTATTGTTGTGTGTAATCCACCCGAAACGTACCTCCTGGGACATCCGAAAAAAAATTTCTATCGTAGGTCAAAAGTAAATTCTACATTTTAATATTGGTAAAATCATCAGATCTTAGAGAGAGAAAGTTGTACAAACTTTTCAATTTATTAGATGTAGTACAGTTTTTGGAACGTTTCGTATTTGTAATGTACCGTACCCGTATATTTTCTAAAAGATGATTCTGTGACTGGAATGTTTCGTTTTATCGTGGAAACCTTACTGTTATCGTCCACTTTTACACAAATTAGTTCATCCAGTCAACTTGTAAAGTCTGGTTGTAGTTAAATGGTTGGTGGTGGAAAATGTTGACGAAAGATCGTAGGATCTTGACTAGTAGATCTTCGGTTAAGTTATTTTATCGAATTACCCTCCCAAAAAAAAAAAAATTGAATGTATGTAGAGTTTAATACTCAAATTTCTCTATGAACGAGAAGGATATCTTTGAGATTCTTTGTTTCAAGTGTCACAACTTTTTATTTTTAATTACCTCTCCTTTTTTCTTTTGTCTTTTTCTACCTTCCTCGACCTTCCAATTCATTCAATAGAGCCCGGGGTGCTGGTCTATCACTAGGTCCGTCCTAAATTCGGGTGTAGACGGACAATTCACTCCCATCACCGTCTTTCTTTTCTAGAAATCTTTTGACCCGTTGAACTGTAGGGTCCGTCCATGGTGGAATCGAACTTAGTGAAGGAAAGGATGCGAAGAGAGTTTGATGAATATTCTTTATACTTCGTTTTCTTAATGAAAACGAAGAAAGAAAGAGGAAAAAACAGAACGAGTTAAAAACCTTATCTTTTAAACCCCTTCTTCATAGAAACCTTTCGTCAATATATTTTATAGTTTCGTTCAATACTATTCTTCTTCGGACTACTAGGTGTTCGACTTTGTTGGTAACTGAGGTGACTTTTGAGTGGTTATGGAACTGTAAATGGGTTCACACAACCCGTCTTATGATCAGGATTCCTACTAGACTTACTTATGATGTGTGTGTGTGTGTGTGTGTGTGTGTGTGTGTGTGTGTGCTCCAAGGTAATTACTTCTTCGAACCCTTTGTGAAAACTAATATTGAGGAGGGTATAAAGAGAACCATCAAGTAATTGTGACTAGAAAACTTCTAAAAACTCAAAATTGAATCCCAAAGGGTTTGTATAAACTCGTACCTGGAAAGGTGTTATATATACTAAAACAAAACGAAAGGGGGCGGTCTTTTGGATAATTTATAACGTCTTTGGTGATCAAACACCTTGCGTAATCTTTCGTAACAATGTTGGAAGTAGACCAGCACATGTACCACACTAGACTCCGTGTTTATTTCTAGGGAGGACTGAGTGACAAGGTTTAACATTTTATAGTTATTGACTCCCCGACAACCTGAAAACTCTGGAAATAATTATTTGTTTATAGGGTCCCTAGTTTCGGTTTTCTACTGTTGAACAATCGTGTCGGTTACTAGTTACCCTTAGGATATATTCAGGAATTAACGGATCTACAATAGGTTAAAAGTCACCTCCCTTCTCCGACGGGTTCCCGACCCGTGTCACTTGTGTCGATGATCGTGTAAAGTAGTCAGAGGACTTTGACTTCTAAGAAGTAGTATTTATAGTGAAGATATATAATACATGTGACGATAGTTGGATCGGGTCTAAAAACAGTGGGGCTCGAACAGAGAAGGTCCGTAAGAATTATAATAGGTAGTAAGTGTATGGGTGGTTTGTCTAGGGGGAGTTTATGGTGAAAAGAGGAGACGACTTCTTAGATCTTTCTAAGAGGTGAAGGGTAGTTCAGTGACAGTGTCGTCATAAGTTTTTGTTTGGATCAGTATAAGGAGAAAAAGGGACGGGCGAGAGAAGGTAAGTTACACCTGTCGAAGAATTTCAAAAGAGACGTTCAAGACCCGAGAAGGACGGAAAAATAAAAGAAAAGGGTAAGAAGATTGAAAGAGTGAAGAATAGGTTTGAGGTGAGTAGAAAGTTCAAGATGAGGGTTCTTCCGAAGATCATTGAGATGAGTTGTACCTAGAGGGAAAGGACATGGTGACTCAACTCCCATGACAATTGACGTACCTCGTAAACTGACATATTAGAATAAAACAAGAGGTCATGTCAACACATACGAAACGAGGGGAGAGTGGTGAGGAACGAAGATTTATGTTCAGACAAGTCTCTCGTTTGGAACAGTATTTGGATTAAACATAAGGGATGGTGTAAATAGTGCGTGACCTTTGTGTTCTTTGTGGAGGAGTTACTAACTGACCTTTCTTTTGTTTTACTATTAATATTTATCTGTCCTACGTCAATAATCTCTTGCGATCCCTCCTTGAAGGTAACTGTCGTGAAGTCAAGTCGAGTCAGCGAGTCAGCACAGGCTGAGCAACGCTGGGGTACTTAACGTCGTGCGGTCCGGAGGGACAGGTAGTGGTTGAGGGTCTCAAGTGGGTTTGAGTACAGGTAGCTCAACCACTACGGTAGGTCGGTAGAGTAGGAGACAGCAGGGGAAGAGGAGGACGGGGGTTAGGGAGGGTCGTAGTCCCAGAAAAGGTTACTCAGTTGAGAAGTGTACTCCACCGGTTTTATAACCTCAAAGTCGAAGTCGTAGTCAGGAAGGTTACTTGTGAATCCTGACTAGTGCTGATTCGTTGAAGTTAAAGTGAAAGAAAGGTTTCTTTAGGGTCCTGACTACAGGAAATCTTACCTGACCAACCTAGAGGAACGTCAGGTTCCCTGAGAGTTCTCAGAAGAGGTTGTGGTGTCAAGTTTTTGTCGTTAAGAAGTCGCGAGTCGAAAGAAGTGTCAGGTTGAGTGTGTAGGTATGCACTGATGACCTTTTTGGTATCGAAACTGATCTGTCTGGAAATAACCGTTTCATTACAGAGACGAAAAGTTATACGATAGATCCAACCAGTATTGAAAGGAAGGTTCCTCATTCACAGAAAATTAAAGTACCGACGTTAGTGGTAGACGTCACTAAAACCTCGGGGGGTTTTATTTCAGACTGTGACAAAGGTGACAAAGGGGTAGATAAAGGGTACTTCACTACCCTGGTCTACGGTCCTAGAATCAAAAGACTCACAACTTGAAATTCGGTTCAAAAAGTAGGAGGAGAAAGTGAAAGTAGTTCTTCGACCGTAATTAAAATTCTATAAGAGATAATATTCATCGTTTGTATGTACGTTAAGTCTAGAGAGTGGTAAAGTCTGAGTGAAGGAGGTTTACTTGAGTTTCTGGAGAAAGAAGCTTCTTCTCAACCTTTGTTTCTTGATTCGTACCAAGAATCCAAAGTATGGAAGTATCAGGTCCCACTATGCCGTCTGTCTGAGATTCTACGAAACCTACATTAGAGTTAGTTGGGGTTTGGATAGACGTGATGAAACCGTTTGAGACGTACCGACGGCGTTCGAAAGTCTGGTACTTATTGTGTTCTTTTCTCCGATCCAAGGAGGACTCCGACCAATTCCTCCCGCACTACTCCCTGGTGTTGTCTCCGTAGGAAACACTTGATACTTGTGTCTTTGAGAGTGAACTTTTACATTGAGACTGAGACTTCCGACAAAATGTACCGGAAGAACTATCTAAAGTAGGACGTTTATGAAACTTCACGTTGATGACGAAAATTGAAAATTAAATTAAAATAAATAAATAAAAAAAATTGAAAATTAAAATTTTGTTTGTTTTTTGACAAATCGAGAAGGGTAAAAAAGGGGATAAATAAACTCCAGTCTGAAAAAAGTATTTTAAAACATTCAATTAAAACTCTTCACTTAACCTTTCTCAAAAGTTTCCCTTAACGTATATTACTACAAAATAACATAAAAATTCAATGAGCTAAACTTTTTTTATAAAAATTTTCAATAAGTTGAACTTTCAACAAATTAGTGGGGACGGAGCACTATAAGTACGGGAATACATTAGGGGACACGAACTCACACTCACCCTGGATACTAAACGAAAATTGGTTATCTGATACCGTTTCCTATCCTACAGTAGAGGAACAAATACAATGTATTTTAATATTGAAGGTAGAACAATCGATTGAGAAAACGGAAAAGTCGACCGTACGAGACTACTTCGTTCACCGGTAAGACCTCCGAATGGACCGTTTCTTAACTCCCACCGGAGGTCGATTGTCATTCGACCCTTGACTCCGGGAATAAGGTGACTTTGTTGGGAGGTCTTTGTATTGAGACGGTTATTTGTGTACTCGAATGTTCGTCTAGAAACGGGTGAACTAAGGAGTCTATTCTAGGTCGGGACGGGTCATGGAACTGTCGGGTACTCTCTGGAACTACGTCCCGGTCGATTCGACATGGGTCTAAAGACTGTATAGTTTCGACACCACACTAGTTCCTACACAATTCAGTGATTCAAATATCATTAAAATACGTCGTTGACTATTGTTTATATCCGACATTTTCTACTAGACACACTAAAAAGGATAAATTCTATATGGACAGTTTTCTTGGTTAGAACAATAAGTCTATAAGTCACACCTTAGAGTGTTGTACCTTCGAGTACGTTCGTACGACCTCTCTAACTCTTACAGAATATATTGTAGACCATCTTTGAACTTTTATATCCGTTGATAGTAATCCGTAAATGTAGTATTGAAACAAACTTTGGGACTAGGGTCACAAGTTTTTCATTTTAAATCTTCACCGACCCTTGAACAAATGAAATTTTCTTAGATACAGACCCTGAAGGGACCACCACGTCACCAATTCTTAGACGGACGGTTACGTCCCCTGTGTCCAAGTTAAGGATCAACCCCTTCTAGGGTGGACAGCGTCTCGTCCATTCGGACACATGACGTTGATGACTTCGGGTGCGGGTACTAGGTTTTTATTCTCTTCGGTGGTCCGCTCTACTTACGTCTCTCCTCACGCTCTCGTACATGTGATGGTGTACATTTTGTCTAGGGGTCACCTTTAACCGACGTACTGAGTCCCTTGAGTTGGGTCCCGAGGCATTGTTGGATCTCCCTATCCTTTCCCACCCTACACCCTCCTCCCCAGTTCTCCCTCCCTTATATTCATACGGATACCGATTAAGTACAACTACATACCGTCTTTACTTTGGTAGTAACATTTCGTTAATAGGAAGTTAATTTTTATGTATTTAAAAAGAGAATTTTGGTGACGTTTCTCTTCGAGCACGTGGCGTTGATCTCTCATAGGGGGTGAGTGACGTTGATCCTTTTTTAGGGGTGTGTGTCGTTCCTTCTGGGTCACGTGGTTTTTTTTTCTTTCTTTTTCTTTTTTTTTCTCGTATACACTCTACAGAGACTGTTTCCGGTGTGCAAAAATTTCTACGATTTTAATGTATCGTATTGTGTTTCCACTTGTAAAGTAAAGATTCATATACTTAATGTAAACTACATGTAATTAACCATTTGTCGAGACTGATCTGTGAGTTACCCTCTCTTTTGACTTCCCAAGCTCTTCGATCCCTCACCTCTTAACGATTAATCTTTTTTAACGCCGAAGAAAATGTCCAAATATAGAATGTGGTGATGTATTAACCGAGAAACAATATCGGACCAAACAATAATAAACCGTCGACCCTCTTGGGTGTCTGTAAACCTAGAAAGAGGATTCTTAAATGCTAAATAAACCACTTTGTCGTCAAGGATCTGAAGACCTAAAGTTCTTGATTCCCCTTTTTTCATCGACCTACTTATCTACCTAACTTATATAATAGTATCTGTAATTCGAAGTAAAACGGTTTCAATTCTACATTTTTTAGTGTTTGTTGTTACACAAAGTGAAAGTAAAGTATTCTTTTCCCGTTAAGTTGGTATTCATCATTTCGATATTAGAGTTTTGTCTTGAAGTTAAAATTATTTAGGTAGAAATCCTTTTTTTAGGTAGTGTAGCACGTATAAAAAGAGAAAAGAACCATCAAGTAGCGTCGTAAACCCTTGGGACCCGATTGCCTTCTATGATTTTCTTGTTTTCGATACTCTTGTGAATTAAATTCTGATGGATGTTGTGGAGGTTCGTCCAAATTGAGTAAATCCTTTAAGTTCCACTTGTAAAAAAATTATTTTTTCAGGTATTCATATTCACAGTTAACGACTACTAATGACTCAAATGGTTTCCTATACAAAAGAAAGTCGGAGTTTCATGTATGAGTCTGAAAAATTTCATATCGCTAATAGTCCAAGTCTATAATATTGTTTTAAGAAGGGGTAACGGGGTGTCCTGTTTATACTAATCTGTCTACTGGTGACAGAGTCAACAGACAAGAAGGTCTTCCTGTCCAAAGACACTGGGTCTTTACTGTCAGGTCGGTGGTGTCATCGACAGATCTTAACTCCATACCTGCGAGTTCTTTTATTGGAGACCTCCGGAGGTGTGGGTTCGGACTTTACAGTTCACTGTTGTTCGTAGTGTGGGTATAAAATGTGGGGGGGAGATCTCTTGATTTGATTTAGGGGTCCCCTGGATGTTCGGGGGTCTTTAGTTGTCTGAGAGACCACGTGAAACTGTCGTCTGCGTGTAGTAATGAACCCATCTACAGAGTCGGAGACTGGACGCTCGTGTAGGTGGCCACTTCCACGTGTGACGAGTCGGTGGCCACGCCTGTCCTGAAACCCTGTCTAGTGTCTTGAATTAACGTTTCGCGAGTTAGGTGGGTGTCTGAATCAAGGAAAGAGAAAGAAACCTCCACTGGAGAGCACCACGGAGAGACGAGAGAGTCTGTGTAGCCCCTCGGGGTCCACTTCCGTCGTGCGCCTGTAGACGACACCTTTTCGTCATGGACTCTGCCTACGACCCCGGTCGTAATTCGACTAAGCGCGTGTAATTTTACGTTTTCTTCTGACACAAACAACTTCACCGGGAGAGGACGTAAACCGAGGACTCCCTTTTACTACCGAATGACTGTCTTCATCCTTGAGCCGGTGAACTATTGTAACAACACGACTACCAAACTTCACCGGGGTGGTAGCGGACGCAAGTTGTCCCCTGACGCCGGTAAGTGAGAAAGTCCGTCCCACGACCTCTGTCGGAGTGTCGGTGCGTGTTGTGGTCGGTAAGACTTTCCGAATTGAGTTCGGAAGAGGTGGTGTTAAAGGTAACAGAAAGACGGGGGTGACAAATATATTATACAGGTCCTCACCCTAACATTTGATTGTCATGTAAGTTATCGGAGTTTGTCGTTTGTGCCCTCGACTCAAAAGGTCCCTCTAATGGTTCGAAGGATGTCTCCGTCCGTGCGGTCCCGTGTGTGTCGGTGGACGGAATAATTTCGACGGGAAAGGACCCTTTTCTTATAACGGTCCCTTTATTACTTAATTAAACCGTAAAGGAAGCCAGAGTGAGTCGTGCGTCACACGAAGGGATTCGTACTTTTGTCTCGTAGAAATGTCTTTACAAAGATTTTACTAGACGGCTGAGTATCTTTTCTAGTTAAACTTATCTAAGGTAGGGGTTCTCCCGTTAAGTTACTCTTTTCAAAAGTTGATTTCAGTTCTGTCTAACAGGTTGATCAAAAGTTCGGGTCGTATCTGGTAATAGAAGCAGGTATAAAGTCGAAAAGCTGGGAGAGAGCGAGGGATAGAACGATACATATATGTACGTGTATGGGCATAAATAAACATCGAGAACCATAGGACTCTTGTTTCGAGAACGATACAGTCGTATTTCCGATAACGACCCCTTCACTCTTTTTTCTTTCACGAGGTTATATCGTTTACCTTTGGACTTCAATAACTTACACTGAAAACGGACTCTGATGTAAACCGAACAACTTTCACTCTTATTCTCTCTGCTTTATCATAATTTTGACCCCCACCCGTGACCAACCTCCTCCTAACTCTCTCTTTCTCTCTCTGACCAACTCATTTTACGATCGACCACTCGACTCTCTATTTTCCGGTATGAATCACGTTTTGTCGGTTTTACCTTAATCTGAAATTTTCATGTTACTCGTATAATTCCCGGTCTTCGGTACGGAAAGTTGTTCCTTCACTGTTAATGTTTACCGATTCCTCTGCGACCTTTAGGTCTTCAGTGTTGTAACCCGACGACTCTTCCCTCCGACCTTGTGGGGCTTAGCTCATATTCCCTTGTTTTGTATGCCGGGTGATCGTGCCCCTACGTCATTCACTTTTTAGGTCGTCGACACAAAAAAAAGAAAGAGAAAGTAAACGTCTAGTTCACATAAAGGGTCCGACCAAAAACGGACCGAAAGTGGTGTCTCTGGATTGACGATCTTTTCATCTTTTGATTTTAGGGAGATTCAGGACTAAGGTCATAAGAGACTTATAAGACTCGGTTATTGAATACTATGGTATGTATGTCCTGAATGACAACGGTAGAAGGTAGAGGATTATTCACGGACTCTTGTTAGACAGGGTTTATTGAAATTATGAATGTTTTAGTCCTTGGTACCGACCAATTCAATCGAATTTTCACTGGGTATCATTCTTCGTCTCATATTTCATCACCAAAGGTTTCATTGCCGACGGGTAATCTTAGTGGGTAAGGTCACTACGTCCAGTTTCCCGTGTTTAAAAGTCAATAGAACTAGAACCATTAATAAGATACTGCACACACACACACACACACACACATATATATATATATATATATATATATATATATATATATTAGTGTAGTCGATAAGGAGTTATTTCAAAATTTTTTCTCTTTTTCTTTTTCCTTCTGGTCGTTGTGTGTACATATGTCATAGGGGTAAGGTTCCGAGATAGGTTCTGGTTCATTTACTTTTACAAACCCCACTCTGTCTTCGTAAGTAAAAGAAAATTCAGACACTTGGCGGTCATAACTCTTTAGGGACACCGGAGTAACTGAAACTGGTCGAGGTATGGGGACCTACCGTAAGCGTTACGGTAGGATAGGTTCGGAAATTTATCACTAGTCATTTGGAATCTTTCAACGTCACTTTTACATCTGTCGAGTCGTGACTGGGTAGAAGAGTGTATCATCTCGGTGACAATCCATGGTTACGTCAGTTCTCGAACTGCTATATCCGGTTGCCTCCACCAAAGTCTTTCGTTTGTCGTCTAAGTTCAGATGTTCTCTTTAGTTGGGGACTTTATTTACACTCGAAAATACAGGAAGGTGGATTGGAGAATATATATAGGAAATTTGTGATGACGTCCATAGTAAAATCCCGGGTTTCACCCCTCCAGAAGATGAGCTAAGACACCTGACTGTTTGTCATTTACCTGATGATGACTACGAAAAGGTTGGAAACCCTAAAAACGACATACAAATCATAAGAGGGAATCACTCTTCGTTGGGTGATTGTCAGTTCCAAACGAAACTAGGGTGTCCGAAACAGAAACAAGAATCCCTGGTTTTAGTCTGATAGAATCAGATTCTGAGGAAATGTCAGTGTGATCTTTGAGATAATTGAGACCCGTCTTTCGTTAAGGGTTTTAAGGGAAGAACTAAAAAAAGAAGTACAGTTAACTTCGGTATTTTCGACTCCCTCAAGAAACAATTAGGTTTGTGTGTTTTACTATGATCTATATATTACGAAAGATATAACAGTATATAAACGATTTAGTACGTGATGTTTACCTCTTCCGTTACCGTGGGGTGAGGTCATGAGAACGGACCTTTTAGGGTACCTGCCTCCTCGGACCATCCGACTTCAGGTACCCCATCGATTCTCAGCCTACGTTGATTCGTTGAAGTGAAAGTGAAAAGTGAAAGTACGTAACCTCTTCCTTTACCGTTGGGTGAGGTCACAAGAACGGACCTCTTAGGGTCCCTGCCCCCTCGGACCACCCGACGGCAGATACCCCAGCGTGTCTCAGCCTGTGCCGACTTCGCTGAATCGTCGTCGTCGTGATGTTTTGGAAAATGATGTCATTTAAAAACACTGAGGTAAGAAATACTCCTACTAAAACAGTCAGGACTGAAATTTCGAATGAGGACTCAGTTTTGGGGTAGTGGGGAGTTTCGAGAAATTGTATTAAAGGAGACGTGGTAAGAGGAATAAAGAATTAAGTACATCAAGAGGACTTAATAAGACTGTAAACACGACGATATAGATAAGTTTTTGTGAACGTCATCGGAGGGGTCACGGGTACCTTACTTCAAGTTCGTGGTGTCCGACGGAAAGGCTTATAAGGCATTAGACTAAAGTTAGAAACAAGGTTCTCAAAATCAATTGACTAAAGATTGACAGGGACCTTGTGCGGTACATGACACGTCCACGTTGAGAAAAGTCTGACTCCGAGTAGAGGGTGTTGAGATGTAATCTGACAACCCATTTTCCCAAGGGAACGAACTACGGTCCAGTACTCAAGAATTTGACTTTGGATAGGTAAGGAACCCTAGGAATTTTCCTAAACACTCCATATGTATGGAGAACTTTAATTACATGTTTTAACACGGACGTGTGTCATCCGACCTAGAAACCACTCACACGACTTAGGACGGAGGGACATAAGTACACGAACACATCGAAGGAGGACACTTGAACCCTTTCGAAACACTAGATGAACTTGATTGTCTTAAACCTCCTTCACAGTCAAAACTCTAAACCAGAATTCTAAAATTCAAAACTTTTTTCGGTCGGTGGACATGTTTAAGGACACTGAGACTCTGGTGGTCTGACAACCATTAGGTTCGTCGGTGTACCTCCCCGGGTACTCCTTCTGTTGGCTCGTTTACTGGTTTTCGGAGATCGTCGATGGTGGTTGAGGTCGGTACACTTACTCCGGTAAAACCTTATGGACCGACGTGGTCACAGGGTCGACTGTGGTCTACTTAGTCTTCTTAGTGGATAGTTACGTACGTTAGTACTCTTTAAAAATTTTTTGTTTTTGACAACAAACCCCCACCAAAGAAGGTGTCATTATCTGTTATTTTGTCTTCTATGCACCCACGTCTAAAAAGACCCTTTTCCTAAATCCAAGAGTTTCCTTAATCACGATATTCAATTCATAGAAATATACTCCTCCAGGGACCTTTCGTAAATTTTATCATGGTCGGTATACCATTTGTGAGTCCTTCGGAAATCGATAATACTACTACTACTACTACTACTACATCGGTTGACAGGAAAGATTTATAAAGTTCCTTCTTAAAGTTCTTCCGTTCAGTAGTGATACCAACTCTCTCTTCGTTTTTAATAGTATTTTTTCTTCGTTTTTGTTTTTAGACACGTAATTTAGACTACTCACTCATTTTTTATAATTCGTCGGGACTATGTCCTTTAAGTTTTTAGTTCAACCGTTTCAAATTTTTCTAGTATGCCCTTTCAAGTTCTAAATCGAACTTATCTTTCACACGTGATTCTTAGGGGGAACGGAGGGAGATGTGTTTCATGACTTGAAGGAGGACCTGGTAAGACTTGGCTAGTCGAACCTCATTTCCGAGATCCTACCTTCCTTCTCCGATCCTACCCACTTCTACCCCGACGGAAAACCTACCTCTCCTCCATTTAGTATCCTTACGCCCAAGTGGTCGGAGATGTAAAAGTCATTCCGAGTCATTCCAGTGAGAGGAACTCACTGATCCCTACCCTTCCCATAACTCCTCTGACCACTTCTAAGGTTTATAGGTAGTACCCTTGTCTCTTTCGACGGTCGGTCTCTACTCACCTTACTACCGGTCCGTCGTGCCTCCCGAGTCACCATCAACGTCCCGAATCTTACTTGGTGTCCAGTGACGAGTATTTACCTGTAGAGTGGTCTTAGGAAGAAACTAAACGTTTTTACTATTTGTCCGTCATTAGACACAGACCTCTACTATCTACCTTCGTCCTACCAGGCAACGGTTGTGACAACAGTCCTTCTTCACCTGCGACCCAACCTCTCGTTGGGTGTACTGACAGTTTCAGGGAGAAACGTGTTCCTGTATGATCGTAGACGACTGAAGAACTGAAACCCGTCTAATGAATCGGTAAGACACGAAATCAGAGGAGTAAACCTCTGAGTCTACTGACGAAAACTCCTAAGGTGTTTTTAGTACGTAAATTTCCTGAATAATATTACAATCGGTAATAATAATAACAATAAGGTATTTGGTTTACATCATCAGAAAAGGAAAACTTCTGAGTTCAGGATAAGAAACCTTGTAGAACATTTAAAATATAGAGAGGTAATAATTCGTGTAGGTTTCTAACAAGGAAATTTTATCTTTGTGAGTAGAGACACGAATATATAAGTATATCATCAAAGGTGTCTATGGTAGTAGATTTCGATAACCTTAGACAACAGTGTTCAATACAGGTCTAAATATGTAAATAAGAACCTAAAGGGTAGGTGTGGTTATTTCTTAACTTAAGATCACACTAACGAGGTCAGTCGGTTACTACAAAGGGAAAGGAAACCCCTACTTCAGTATTATGTGTGTGTGTGTGTGTGTGTGTGTGTGTGTGTGTGTTTTAGTGTGTGTGGAACTTCTCAAACTTATTCTCTTAAGTATATCACATTTTCAGTTACTTATATTTTAGAGTGGTCCGATCGACACTACCAATTAAAATACACAGTTACACCGACGTTATGCATCGGGTCGATAAACCATTTTGTAATAAGAGCTACCGAGACCTTACCCTAAACACCTACTCTAAATGTAAATTCAGACACCTGAAAATCATTTTGTATAACGGGAAGGTTACACCTACCCGGAGTAGGTTGGTTGGCTTCCTTACACATCTTGTTTACTGCCTTAAGGAGGTTTGTTCTCCCTTAAGACGGTCATCTACCGGAAGTCCGAAACAGACATTGTAATGAAACACAGAAGTTGGACGGTCGAGTAGGTCGTCTAAAACCTGAACTACCAGAAGTATTAGCGGATTCGGTCAAGGAATTTTGTCTAGAGAGACATATGTATGTGTGCGTCGGATAACCAAGACAAAAAGACCTTTTGGGACTAATCATGTGATCAATAAAGACTACAAGAGGACTACCCGGTGAACTCTCGGCTTGTACTAGTTTCGAATAAATTACCTCTGAATTGACCGTTGTTATATATCGTATGGGAACCGGGGTTTAAGAAAAAACTGACACTTAAATACCTTTATGCCTTTTGAAAGGAGTCCTTTAGTACCCCCTAAAATTTTCCGTAATTTAGTTTGTTACGGGAAACACAAGTACTCAAAATGAGAAGATACCGTCGTGACAAGACAGATAGTCTGACACCTTACGAAGTGGAGATGTTACTATCTGAACCCAAGAACATTTTAGATGTAAAACGGGTTCCGAAAAATATTCGTATCGTTTTAGACGGTAGAGCCTCTATTATAAGAAAGGTGCAGTGGGTATAGACTCCCGGAGACCAAAGGTACGATCGATCGTAAAGAGAGTATGAAGTCCGTTATTTCGAGAGACACGATAAACAGTCTTTCCGAGGTAGTGTGTATAAGTCCTTAGTAAACGGAATCGCTGTTTACGTCACTTGTGACACGACATTTATCTTTACCGAAGATAGATAAGAAAGACAAGGTAAAGTCTATTATTACTGAAAGACGGATGGAAAATTTACTTATAAAGAACTGAATTCTTTGTAAAAAAATTTTTTAGTGATTTTTTGTTTCACTAATAATCAGTAGATTAAAATTAAAGGGTAGTACGGAACCAAATTACTGTCTAAAGAAAAAGTGACATAAACAAGTAATAGAAGGTGAGGGACCACCGCGTCTCCAATTTCGCAGACGGACGTTACTCCCTCTGGACCCAAGTTAGGGACCCAGTTCTTCTAGGGGACCTCTTCCTTTACCGTTGGGTGAGGTCATAAGAACGGACCTCTTAGGGTACCTGCCTCCTTGAACCACCCGATGTCAGGTACCCAGCGTTTCTCAGCCTGTACTGACTCGCTGAAGTGAAAGAGAAAGTGAAAGTGAAAGAAGACAGGAAGGCATAAACGACAATAACCAGAAACAGTCAAAGACAAAACGACGAGAATGTAAGAGGGAAAAGAGTCTGGAGAGGACAAAAAAACCGACTTGATGTTTACCGTATATTGTAAAGTAACAAAAATTTAAGTCGAAAACAGGTGACTTCGAGAGAGGGGATCAACACTTTTATAGTGGAGAAGTTTAAATATGAGGGTGGTCATTAAAATAAGGGGTAGGGAATCTATTGTTAAGGAATAATAGAGGAAAGAAGTGTCGGAAAAAGAATCATCAACTTTTTTAATCTTTTTCAGTCGATTTGTTACTAGTAAAGATCGACAAGTAATAGTAAGGAATATTAATAATTAATGTCCTCTACACCTAAGACTCATTATACTAGGTAAAGATCAACATCCTAGTGGTTCAGAATGAGATTGAAGAGACGGAAGTCGAACAAGTAGACCTTTCCCTCAAAATACTGTCACTATTATACACGGAGCCTCCTGACCACGATCCTAATGTATTCTAATCGTATAATTTCGTAGAATATTTGATACTTTCACTATTATACTTCAATCATAGATCAGTAGGTCCACACATAAGTGGGTCTCTGAAGGACACCTAATTTTTAATTTAATTTTTGAGACGGTATTGTTCATTTATTTCTTTGATTTGTCGTGTGTTAATTGTTTGAATCAGAGTTAACACGATGTAAGAAAGACAGTGGCTCTTTGATTAATCATGCTGTATTAGTGTATGAAGGACGGGTCATTTGTATGTTCAGGGTCTCCTTGTTTACTAAACATAGTACTTAGCGACCGGTGACGAATGACCATTAATAGTATATTTACTCCAAGAAGTTCAACTGGAGACTAAGGGGTCAAGAAAAGACTCTGTCGTCTCTATGTGGTCAATACGTTTTTGAACTATTTTAAATTTAATGAAAAGATAAAAGATCGGAACGGGAGTCCTATAAGAAATCTTTTTCCTTTTTTTTATCTAGTGTGGGAATTTATTTCGGGTAGTTTTGTCTATGATCTTATAATTACATGTCATCATACATATCTTTACCGAAGGTGATAATTTTTTTTCTTTTAAGTTCTTTTAGAAACCCTGAGGGGATCACCAGATCACCAATTCTTAGACACGAAGGTCGTGTTCCCTGTGTCCAAACTAGGGACCACCCCGTTCATTCTAGGAAGTACGACACACCATACCGATTATTTTCCCCCCTTTTTTTAAGTTCCTTTAAACATTATTCCGATCCCTTCCCTTACCGTTAGGTGAGGTCATAAGAACGGACCTCTTAAGGTACCCGTCTCTTTGGACCGTCCGATGTCAAACACCCCAGCGTCTCAGTCTGTACTGACTTACTGATTGTGTGTGTGTGTTGAGGTTCTCGTTCGTAAGTAGAATTGTAGAATCACAAAGACCTCCTCGGTTAGTCTGTTTCACTGTCCTTCTGTGGGTCGAGATCGGGACTAATCGGTATTCTTATAACAGTCACTGGAATGAAGAGAGTGGGGATCACAGAAAGAAACATGTTAATTGGTTAACCTGACCTACTAAAATCCCAAGAAAGGACGGGATTGTAAGAAACAGAACTTCTTGTTTTATATATGCTTTACATAGAATTTATAGTAGATTTTGTCAACAAGAGTTGTCCTGGACGTGTGACCTGAGTGGAACCATCGAAGTTTTTTTATGACTACGACCCCGAGGTGGAGGTCTTTCATCCTTAATTAACCAGACCCACGTCGGTCCGACGAATCCTAATTTTTTCGAGATTACAAATCGGTTTTCTTCATGATGAATTAATGACGTCGGAAAAACCTATACCCATCCAAGAAAAGAAAAGAAAGGAGTAAACTTCTTCGATTTAATAGGGAGACTCCGACGGAACAGTAATTTTGTATCTTTGGACTGGATATCACATACTGACGTCTTTGGGACTCACTCTGTCGTCGTTACTTCCAAGGACTGTCCCATGATCGAGTGTCATACCTACGTTGTTCCCAGTAAATAAAGGAAGATGGACAAAGGACTCTGGGGTTCTGGAGGTTCTGTACCGGACGGGAGATGATGAATGGTTTATGACAATCTAGAAATTTTCTTGAGTGTAAACGACTTCGTCTTAGAAGGTTTGATAAGGTAGTTCAGTTTGCTTTTGTGTCACTTCCGTCTTTGGGGTAATCGTAATAAAGGGGTCATGAATCTTGTTTAGACACAAGTTATCTCTCTACTGGACCAGTCGCAAAGGAAAAAGGAAAACTGACGTGGTCCAGAAGTGGCACGACACATCCGAAAGAGATCAACGTCATGTATCCGAATCAACTGGGACCCCGTACACCCTAGAATCAAGAAGTTGGTCCCTAGGTTGAATGTAAAGATCACAAACCTTCCGTTAAAGAATTGGTGACCTGGTGGTTCCTTCAGGGGCCAGTCACAAAGATATCCGGAAACCAGAGACAGGGAGGACTGTGGGGGTTGTGTGTGTGTACGTGTGTCTGTGTGTGTGTTTGTTCGAAGTAGTAGAAAGGAATTGAGACGAAAAGTGACTACATTTCCTAGACTCGAAGTTCTTAGTAGAAAAAAAGAAAGAGGAGTAATACCAAAGAGATGAGGAACCTCCATGATGACATATCTAACACAACATATCTATTACAGTATACCTTTTAGAGTTATTTTACCAACCTACGTACTTATTTACCTGAGGATATAAAGGAGTATGTACTCAAACCTTATATGAATCTCTTTATAATTCTTTACTATCTTAGTCTCTTTTGTATGGATGTTTCGACTGAAAAACCAAACGTTTCGGTGGACTCCATACGAAAACATCGGTGTCACTCTCGGAGGTAGGTCACTGTCCTCCCGGAGGTTTAGTTATTTTCCTACTTCCGCTTTTAAAAAGTAGTGTGACTCGGAGGTGGTCTTCTCAGAGACGAGTTTCGTGAACGGTCGGGTCCGGAACTAAAGTCTCTGGTAATACATTTTCTGTGCGTCCCGGTCTTTATCTTCTTTACTTGTTATAAGATAGTCGGTTTCAAAAATCAGTTAGTCTTATTAAGGACACAAAAGACAAAGTTCTCCTCTTACATCTTACCTCCTACCAACTTCGGACTTCAATAGTCGTCGTTCTTTTTTCTTTCTTTAAAGATTACAAGGTCAGAAAGGTGGGTAGTCGAGGTTATTATTGTCACAGATGAAGTAGTAAAACATCTATGTCAGTTTATGAGTGACTCCTAAAACTGGTTCGTAGAAGTTGATGGGCGGACTAACGACTTGTTCAGTCCGACAAAAACCGTAAAACAAGGACACGAGTAACTACTGAACTCTTTGTTCACCCAATACTTTATGAATTGTCACCCATTCTAGCAACTTGACAGACCGTACGGTGAGAATACACGGAAATATGTAGTTAAGTCGCGTTTTATTACAAGTAGGGCTGATTAGTATAGGTTTTTAATGTCTCACTTATTAGTGAGCAGTAATACCTTTGTAGTTCCCCCGGGCAGAAGTACGACAAGATGTACCCAGCAAAAGATTCGTGGGGAGCACAAGTGTTCAGATCTTACTTATCCTTCCTTTATGAGTCTTGTTTGGTCTGGTGAAATTTCTTCGTTTCAAGAAAAATTTTCTACCCCATTTATCCAGTACAAGAAGGATTCCTTTGGTTTGACAATCAGGACCCGTGGTGATCTGTACCTCACCCCACCTCCCTTTTTTTTTCGTGTCGAGAAGGGGTCCCTTTGTTTCCACTAAGTAGGTGGAACTCGTCCCGGAGGACGAGTAATTCGGGTGGTCCCTCTACAAATCACTTGAACTTGTCGTTAAACGATTTACTCACCATTAAAGGAATTACTTAGAAAAGGGTTTTGGAAACACTTCTGTTAATCCACATAAAAGTCTCCACTTTTGTCCGGATTTCCCCGGTCTTTACTGTACGAGTGTCAGTGTGGTACTTGAAATCTCTAAAGTCAACGAAGAATTCGGTGACAAGAAGTGAGAGCTGAGATTTTTTTCTCTACTACTTGACCCGTAAACGTAGACTCGTTGACGGTATCGGAACGAAGGTCTTGGTAGGTACAATAATTGTCCTTGGACGGACTATCAGTGTAAAAGAAAGACAGGAAATGGGTGATGACAACCAATAAGGGTCTACAACTGATTGTCTACAACTTATTAAAGAGTTTTATTTTCAGATTTAATTAGTGTAAGATGAGTTTTCCGTTAAGCGACTTATACATCTAAAGTTTCCTTATAGTCGAAAGTAAAGGAAACAGGGAATATGAAAAAATTACCGTACGTCCGATTTTTCGTCACTTTTGTCAAAGGGACCTTCATAAAAAACAAAGAGATGCCTCCTCCTAGTCTTAAAAAAGGATGGTGGAGTAGAAAAAAGTAATAGAGAGTACTAGGGAAACTTATAACGTCGCTACGACTCTTACCCTCAATTGACTAAGAGAATATTCATACCCTTTGTCTTCACACGTTTTCCTTCACCTGTCAGGACTCTTGATGTTTTAGGACCCAAGTTCGGAGTCGAGACCATGATCAGAACTTATCTAACAAAAGTGTTGTAACGTGACGTACCGTTCTTGCTATAGATGACGTGTTACTGTGGATGACGTGTGCCAACGACACGTGTATCTTTACTACCGATGGTGTGTATGACGAACCGAGTAGGGTCAAACAGATTCAGTACTTGTGAAAGAAGGAGAGTTTTGAAATTAGTTAGGCTTAGGACCATATGAGGGTTGACCAAAACTAAAACACCTCTACACTCTTATCTTTGGAATCGGTTGGTACGATGTTTTCGTGACACTTGTTCTACGGGTTGTTCCATTCTTAGTTTCCACAGACCCCTGTCCCTCTCATTCGACCTTAGTAGGAGTGGACCGGTAAATGTACCTTGGAGTCCGTTTACGGAGAGACACAGCCAAAGAAGTAGGCATTTTTCGTCATTTTTATTATGAACGAGAAGTCTGAAGTGTGTAAACAACGCCTCTTGTTTTACTGCACGAATCAATTACTACTTTCATAGTCCATATTAAGACTCTCTATTATTATTCTAGTACCCATCAAAGTAAAGTGGACGAAAGTTGATATACGTAAGGTTTGAATAAAGAGACACATTCTTACAATTTGAAGACGATAAAAGAACTTGTTTCCGATACACTAGAAATTGAAACTAGACGTTCTCTATTAACACGTGCCTCAACACATACGTGTATGTGTATGTATTTTTACCCTACTATTCTCTACAGAAACTTCTTCTTTCGTAAATTTCAAATAAATCTTAAAAAGATACAAAAAATCCCAACCTTTGGTAACTTCTTCATTTTTTAAAAATTTGAAATTTCGACCTATCTTCAATTAGTGTCTTATGATAGTCATTCTTGTCAAATACAAATAACCAGTACCTTGACACAGAAGAACTCATTTCAACGGATTAAAATCTTCCTTTTTACATGTCTCCTCTGTTCACCATCGTCATCCATCTTCTAGGAAAAATAACCGATTGAACTTACGTTTGACATTTCAATTACTCCCTTTACTCAGTGTAGAACCCCACTCATCGGAAGTACTTCTCGACAGTCGTTGGATAATCAACAGTCGGAGGTACACGAGGGATACCGTGGTCCACTCCTCTCCCGTTTTTCCTTTAATGCAGAAGGACATCCCTTTAGAGGGTACATTCTACAAAATATTAATACCTGTCTGTGTACTTTACCGATTTTTTGAGTACTCTCTACAGTAGTCGTTCGTGTTTTATATTTTATGCAAGGGTTTGAGAAACTCATACGCTGTCTACCAGGTGAGTCGAAGAGGATAGACATCTGATCTTCGTTCTCCATTAAGACAGAAGTCTTATCGAACTACCTCGTCGGTAGGGTAACTGTGACCCTGGTAAGCAGAAACAAAGAAATAAGTGGAGACGGAAGGAAACATATACCGAAGTAATAGTGTGTCTAGAATACTACCGACCCGAAGGGTCCACCGTCATCACCATTTCTGGGGTGGACGGTTACGTCCCCTGTATTCTCTGTGCCCAAGCTAGGGAACCAACCCTTCTAGGGAGTCTCCTCCCGTGTCGTTGGGTGAGGTCGTAAGAACGTCCCTCTTAGGGTATCTGTCTCTTCTGACTGCCCGATGTTAAGTCTCCTAACGTTTTTCAGTCTGTGTTAGTTTCACTGAATCGTACGTGTATACTACCGACGCCGACGAGAGATGGAAGTATTGAAACCCTCTTTGACCCCCCTTTTCTAATTGAAAGAGAAATAGAGTCCTTTCTTTTTTTTTTTTTGTCTTAAATCAGAATAACCGAGAATAATCGAGCTGACAAAATACACGGACAGGGGTTTGGTTGACGACTGAGTACGTCGGTTTCACTCCTTAAGGTACGGTCCTCAAGACTACGACCTCAGTCGCGGTGTACTCAATTGTTGCCGTGTCCAAGTGATGGGTTCAATAACGGTCTGGTCCTGGTCTGGTTGGGGGTCGGTTCGGTATCTGTGTGCCCACTCTCATTTACGTACCACACACTCCACAAAGTAATGTGTCGGAATGACCCCGAAATCAACTGATAAGGTAGGACAAATTTGTGTGGAAGAAAGTTTTGGGTTCAGTTTGTGGTGAAAGAAACTAAAGAAGGAAAACGGAAGAATTGGTGATACGTGAAAACACATGTAAAACGTAAAGTTCTCTAGTTAGGACAATGGTTTGACTCGAGTTTTGTAATGGGTCGTATCTTCCTTTCCTCTTATGTTTCTCTATTTCGACATGTAGAGTTCCCACAAAGTCATTGAGGTATGTTTAATTCTATTAAAGATTTTGTTGTGTGTTTATGTAGAATTATACGAGGGTTACGGTGTCATCCCTGATTTCTTTTTCTCATTGATATCTTTCGTCGGAGGGAGGAGACTTGAGAGGAAAACAAAATAGATATGAAGATTGTGTGAGTAAAGAACGGGATACGGGATGTAAAATAAAACATAAATACAAAATAAAGGAAGTATCCTGATAAGTGATGGACTCCTGTTCTATGCGTGAAGATAATATTACAAAACTTGACTTATAAGTTAATTGAAGAGAAAGTCAAGTCAAGTCAAGTCAGTGAGTCAGTACAGGTTGAGAAACGCTGGGGTACTTAACGTCGTACGGCCCGGAGGGACAGGTAGTGGTTGAGGGCCTCAAATGAGTTTGAGTACAGGTAGCTCAACCACTACGGTAGGTCGGTAGAGTAGGAGACAGTAGGGGAAGAGGAGGACGGGGGTTAGGGAGGGTCGTAGTTTCAGAAAAGGTTTGAGAAGCGTACTCCACCGGTTTCATAACCTCAAAGTCGAAATCGTAGTCAGGAAGGTTACTTGTGGGTCCTGACTAGAGGAAATCTTACCTGACCAACCTAGAGGAACATCAGGTTCCCTGAGAGCCCAAATACTTTTTTTTGTGTAAACTGGGACCCGGTAAGTGCATCAAAAACGTTTTTATTTATATTCTTTTTTTGAGACTTTCATCCTACCGTAGTGTTTATGTCACTCATTACTGTCACTTTTCGGGGACTGGTTTTCACCTAATTATTCGTCGTTCGTAAAATATAGGGAGGTATAGACCTTCTGGTGGGGAGAGGGGAAGGTGATAATACTCTGATTCGGTTCGGTGGCAGTAGAGAAGAACCCGATCATGTAATCAGGAGACAGATTACAGAGATGAAAACAGGACCCGGTGGACGATGGAGAAGAGGCATCTTATCAGTCTTCTTAGAAACGTTTTATATTTGGTTCACAAAAGAACGTACACGAATTTTAAGGAATGACGTGACTCTTTTTTTAGGTTTGAGAGATTGACGTATTAGACCGGAGACGGGTGAAAAGAACAGAATGTGTTAGAGTAGACGATATGTGAGACCATTGATACCGGAAGGAAGACACAAATGTTGTACAGTTCACACAAGTATGGTTCACACAAGCCTAGAGTGAGACCAACGAAGGGGTGGGGGGCTCACCCACACGTCATGGAGGGTCCTGAAATGTCCCAGCCGAAGATCAGTGAGTCCCGAGTCGAGGGGACAGCTAGGGACTTTCTCGAGAAGAGGCTTGTGTGATCGAGTACAACAGGAGTAAGAGACTTATTCATTGAAAACCTTAATCGCGTACGTAGATAAAAAAGTGAGATTCTCTTGCACTGGGTGACGGGAAGTCGAATGTGAGAGGATTCACCGTTCTAAGACACCACAACTCTAACCCGAGTCTTCTCTCTGCCCTAAACTGGAACCCGTTCAGTGAATAAACCCTGAAGGGACCACCGAGTCTACCATTTCTCAGGCGGACGACTACATCCTCTGCTTTCTCTACGTCCAAGCTAGGGACCCAACACTTCTACGGGACCTCTTCCCTTACCGATGGGTGAAGTCATAAGAACGGACCTCTTAGGGTACCTGTCTCCTCGGACCACCCGACGTTAGGTATCCCAACGTTTCACAGTCTGTGCTTTCTCACTGATTGTGAAAATGAAAAAAAGTTCAATGAAAATAATCCGTAGAAAGAACTTGGAGTTAAAAGAGTAAACACTTTACCTTTATTATATCCTTTATTGGAGTAATACAACATTTACATATACATTTTCGATAATATTGGTAGGGTCCGTGTGTCACTCGTGTGGTATTTACGAGCTGGAATGATAACGACAACATAATAATAAGTGTCAACATTAGGTTACGGATCCTGTGATGACCAATACGTCAGTTGTGAGTTGTTTATAAACAACTCACCGACTGACTTATTTATCTACTTACTTATTACCTCAACAGATAGTCTGGGTTATTAGAGTAAAGTTCCACTTTTTAAGTAGATTAAGATAAAGAGTACTGGATTTAGTTGACGTAATAACTGAACCTCGGTTTACTCTTTGGTGACATACGTACGTAATGTCCTTTTGTTCAGACTAGTAAAGGATTTTACATAAGGGCTGGGTCCCTAGCTTGGGCCCAGAGAGCGTAACCTCCGTCCGCGAAATTGGAGATTCGGTGGTCCCTTCGGGTTTTACATAAGTCCTTCGGTTTTATACGGGATTTGACTTTTGAGTATCCTTAAAGTCTCTTACCTTCTTTTAGAAGTCTTACAAGTCCAGGGTCCTAGACTGACCCCTATCGTCCCACTCCGAGTGAGATTAGTCTCATACAACAGTCTTACCGGGTTGTACCAACCCTTCTGGTTCGACCGTGAAGGTTCCTGTCAAACTTAACTCACGGAGAGTCCCGTAGACACAGAACCGGGATATGTGACCAAATACAAGTATTACCTCCCGTCCCTACTTATTAGGTAGGTTGGCTCAAGTGTGAATAAAAAGGAACGAGAGGAGTTCTTATGTGGAGGGACGAGTCGTGACAAAGATACAGGGGTTTCAGGGTAAATACTGAAATGTAAGGGTAATTAGGGTCTGTGTTTTTGTTAGGTTGGTTTTTATCTGTGGTCGTACTGAACGTAAGAAGGTGTTCGGTTTAGGACCTCTGTTTGGGGTCAGGTCGAAGAAAGTCCGGTCGAGGTGGTCGTCGTCCTCGTTTGACTCAAGTTGTGGAGTTTCACGTTCACCCTTGTCTATGTACGGATATTGACGTTTCTGTCTTCGTGTGACTTTATATAGGAACACTTATTAAAAAATGTAATGGAGAGAAGTTATAGCCCGAAGGGAAGATCGAGTCAACCATTTCTCAGATGGACGTCACGTCCTCTGGTCGTAAGTTAGGGACCCAGTCCTTCTAGGAGACCTCTTCCTCTACCGTTGGGTCAGGTCATAAGAACGGATCTCTTAGGGTACCTGTCTCCTCGGACCGTCCGATGTCAGGTACCGCAACGGTTCTCAGTCTGTGTTGAATCGTTGATTCGGTGGTGAGAAGTTATAATACGGGAGAGTTTAGAAAATGACTTTTTTTTTTACCAGAATCTTTAAACCCCTTTATCGTGAATTAAGTTTATAAACATTTTTATTTCTTTTTTTTTTGACTTTCGTCCTAGGATAATGTTATATTATATTCGACGAAAGGTAACATTTAGGGGGTCTCTCCCCCGTTTTTATTTCAACTTTATTGGGGTCCAAACACGGATAAACTTGTAAGTCGATGGTGTCTTTGGAGTAATTCAGTATAAAGTTTTAGTAAAGATCACAAATAAACCTTGAAAAAAAAAAAAATGTTTTTGTGAAGACAACGAAAGTTTGTCTGTGACCTATTGTTAAGTGAAGATGACCTTTGTCGTGACCCACGTCGGACCCGAGCGTTATTGAGTCTCAATGTCATTAAAATTGTTTCCTCCCTCGGGAACCGATTCGGCCAATCGACGAAAAGGTCGTACATTGTCACTACCACCCTCTCCTACCGCGTCAATTGGCTGTCGGGACTGCCTACTAATGTTCGTGTGATAGTAGAGACGTCAAAGTAATGAACCTAATTTTCCTTCTCCGAAGTTGACGTCCCCCTGGACTAATTTGACTCGGACTTTTTAGTGTCTCGGAACTGCTAAAAAGGGTGTCGAGCGAGGTACTGGTGTTTGTTTAGTGAGTGAAGGAGACGGGGATGGGGTTAAAGAGGATTGACGTTTCTCCCGTTTTATTGTGTTTATTTGAAGTATCGGTTGGTACTAGAATTGACGTGACTGAAAACTTACGAGGTATGTATTGTTTTGATTGTCTGTTTTTCTACGTTGTAAAATTTCTGAGGAAAACGAGGATAAATTCCTTGATATATCCCGAAGGGTCCACCGAGTCACCATTACTTAGGTGGACGGTTACGTCCTCTTTGTCCTCTGAGCCCCAAGTTAGTGGACCAATCCTTCTAGGGGACCTCTTCCTTTGACCGTTGGTCGAGGTCGGAAGAACGGACCTCTTAGCGTACCTGTCTCTTCGGACCGCCCGATGTCAAGTACCCCAGGGTTTCTCAGACTGTACTGACTCGTACGTGCGTGTACGTTCTTTGACACGTTCTTACTAGTAGCAAGATTAGAATCGAGATGGTGATTTGACGTAGTTAAGTCCGCTCATAGAATTGGGTAGACTCTGAACGAAACGAGGAAAGATCCTTTTTTTTTATTATTAAGGATGGGAAAGAACGTCGAAAACACTATTAGTATATTCTAATATGTATATTTTCATGAAAATTTTTATATTTAATAATACTGTTACATGTTCGTCATTGTCCAGGTGATTTTAAGGTTTCACATGAAACTAGAGAGAGAACTAACACTACGATATTCTTGAGACAAAGAGAAGAGACTTAGTGTTTTATGGTCATGTACTTTTTACTAAGACGGGAAATCTTTGACGGTGAAGCTTGGCCATTGGTTCTTACACATAAAAGAGAACGAAGGGTGTTTTACGTACTGTTTTTTTTCGACGGAGACCTCTTATACGTCAATAGTTTTTAGTTTTACTTTTAAGTTTCCTTTTGTTTTCTTTATCGTTGTCAAGGGTTACATCCATTCATTCAAAAACTATCGAGTCCTGATCCTTGTTGACAGACCTCCTCCTTGTAAGATCGTCCGTAACAAGAGTCATTTGTTTTTTCGTCTACGGTGGGGGTGTAAGACACTTTATAAATACTGATGGTGTGTGGGAAAACCCCCTCGTTTAACTACTGAGAAGGAGGGTTGTGTTAGTGGACCCCACACGGTTCGGGTTGGAGCTAGGTAGTGCGACTGCACTAAACAAAGTGGAATAAGTGTGTGACGGAGGGGAAGTTAGGTTGCAGGTTCTGCCTCTCCCACTTGTTCTACCTCATCGGTTCCGTAAAGAGTAGTCCAACAAAAAAAAAAAAAAAATTACGGTCTCGATATCCCAAACCCCCATAACGACGACCTATGTCTGCATAAATTAGAGGAAGGTTAACCGGTTTGTTTACTCCCCAATATAATTAAGGTAAAGTCAGTTCCCGGTGGATGAGGTATCAATGATGAGACCCGTATTACGACACAGTGTTTCATTACAAGGGTAGACGTATTCTAAATTTTTAGTCTTGTGTAAGACGAATTTTGACCTAATTACTACCTTTAAGTATAACTGTTACCCACCCTCACTTATAACGGTTTTGTGTGAACTCGTGTGTCAGTCTAACTTTAATTGAGGTCCAATCTCTCTTGACCCATAAATAAGTCTTTGTATGTATCTCGTAGATGACTCACAATCTGTTACGTAATACGTTGATACAAAGGAGGGGAAGGTGGTTCACTAATCTCGCGGGGTCTAGAAGGTCCTAACTTAGGGTTTAAAGAGAGAGTGACGTTCGAGAAACTAAAAGGGATAAAGTGAGTAGAGTTTCATCAGTGAACCGTGTCGAACGTAGGAGGACGAAAGTGAGTCTGACATGGGAGGAGGGTGTTAGGGAGAGAAGGAAGGACGGGTTCAGGACGCGTAAAATTTCCTGGGACAAGTGTATGATGGAGGAGCGACTCGAGAAGGATCTACAAGGTGGGGACTGACATTGGTTAGAGGGGAGAAAAAGAAAGATAAAGTGTATTGAACATGTGAAGTATTATTAAGAATGGAGTTAGACTAAAAAAGATCTGAATCGAAGTTCTTGTGAATATATGTAGTAGTTGACTAGTGTAGGGAGACCTCTTGTCCACGGTCAGTACAGAATAAGTTGAAACAAGTGGAAGATGTGGAGCATCCATTTTCTACCAATACTAATTTTTTTCTCTCTCTCTCTCTCTCTCTTCACGTAACCAAGTTATCCTAATTAACAAGGATTTCTATGGTGAGAAGAAATCCGTCTTACAATACCATATAATTATGGAAGGACTGTTAAGAAGGAGTCCGACTAATGTAACAAACTAATATAAGGACCCTTTCGTGATTCTCCCTGACCGTCTATGATACAGCAGGTGAGGGGCAGTACGATCCGTGGTAGCACTTCCTAATAGGAACTCCCTCAGACTGGGATCTCGGTAGACGGGACAGTGTCCGTAGAGGTCGTTCCTCTCTGGGGTGTGGAGGGGGAGTGAATAAGGGTAGAGTCTATTGGAGTTGACAGTCTTTAGAAGATCGAGTTTCTAGAAGTGTGAATCTATAAAAAAGTGGAACAGTCATGTTCACAAACAAGTAGTTTTCGTCGCCTATTCAACAATGTCAAAAAGTACAAAACTTAAAAGACAAGGAGGCCCGTTTTGTTTTTTTTTGTTTTTTTTTGCTCCTCTACGTGAGTCGGTGGGTTTATACCTGAGATATGGTCACAAAAGTGAAATCCTACACACCAAATACACGACACACTTTTTAGATACGTTATTTAACTCTTCCCTTTTTTACGAGTGATGACTGTTCTTTTGAATCTACATTTCACCTGGGGGGTTTCGGTCAGTAGATCACCATCCGAAATACCGACTTCTTAAAATATTTTTGTCCCTTTATTATTTCCTTTCCCCCTCTGTCTTTAACTCTTGATATTGACGTTTCCGCCTTTCTGACGTTTTATACAGGAAGAGTTATATTGTGAGGGTCGTCTCTCTCTTAATTTGGAGTTTACACCCTTTCGTGAGAGTTTGATAAATAAAAATAAGTAGATTATTGGATGTAAGACACTACATAACCACAGTGTTGCGTTAACTTGTATATGTACTCTAAAATTCTCCATTATCTTGACGTATGTAATATTAGTATCTGTGTTCTAGTGGTCCGGTCTTTTCGACCTAATACCAAGTTTACCAAATTTAAAAGTTATAAAAAAATAAAGATCCTCTAACACAACGGATGTTTGACTGAGGTTCCGTTAGTGTCCTTATATATGTATAAGTCAGATTTCTTCTCCTCTTCAACTTCTGTAATACGATAAATGAATGACGTGGTTTTATTTGTGTTAAAATTTTTTAATACTTGTTGAGGGTCGATTTATAGTTTACGATCACAGGTATTACACGACACGAATCAGCGAGTCAGCACAAGCTGAGAAACTCTGGGGTACCTGACATCGAACGGTCCGAGGAGACAGGTATCCCTGAGAGGTCCGTTCTTATGACCTCACCCAACGGCACGAGAGAAGGTCCCCCAGAAGGGTTGGGTCCCTAGCTATGGTCTAGAGGGCGTAACGTCCGCCCGAGAAATGGTAGACTCGGTCGTCCTTTTGGGTTACAGGTATTATCCGTTATAGTTAAGAATGTAATCAGGTATTCTCAGAAGAAATGGTTCAATGACTAATAATTTCGATTCTTATACAACTTAATCCTACACCATTCAAAAAGAAGGATAGAACAAGTCTTCTTTTATTATTTTAAGAAGGTAAAGGTATCAAAACTTAAAGATAATACAAAAGTTACTGGGACCTCAGTAAGAAGGAACCGGTCTTAAGACCGAGACAAGGTAACTCCGACACACAGAAACCCGTTCAATGGATTAAAGAGACACAGACAAAAGGATATATATTTTATTCCTAACTTTATTGTGTACCGAGAAGTCTAACAGTACTTTTAGTTGTGTCAATTATGTATGTTTGTCTAGTGTTATCCCAGTTTTTGTGTTATGTCTGAGGTATTACGACCGTCTAAAACACCCTCTTCAACCCCTATCTCAGTACCTCAAGTCACTTATGAAAAGACAACACTGAAGTTTAGGTAATATAGATTTAAGACTTCTTCCATGTCTGTGTAAAAGAGTGACAATAACGGGAAAGATCTACCATCTGTTACATTCTAAAATTGGTATTAAATACGTGGATTCATAAGTGTACAATAAAAGTTCTTTTCCTTCATTGACGTATAATAAGAGTTTGACATTGTTTTAGTTCAGTGTGGAGGTTGTTGAAGACACAATAACTCTACGAATATTGAGGGGTATTGTATCTCTATTATTTTCTAAGTCCTACCCAAGGATTGGAAACTCCAACTGTAACCTTTTGTTGTTACGGGAAAGGAGTTGTCCAGGGACCTGCCGAGACGTACCGACCGCGTACCCGGACGTCTCGACGAGGGTTAAGAGCAGGAATGATAGACGATAGTAACATACTATAACAAAAGTCTAAAAGAATTACGTCCTTTACAAATAATATACTTAAGATATAGGATACTATTTACCATCTAATTTTATAAACGGTATTTCTCTTTTTCCTTTGTAAATGTATATAAATGAAATATTCTAGAATTTCAAATCGTAATAAGTGGATAGTACATTTTTGTGTTTCGGGTTATAGAAAGATCACTAATGTGATTGACTCCACATTTAAAGGTACTCCAATTGTTCTGTTCCTATAACTTATATTTTGTCAGTGGCTTCTGACTATGTGAAAGGGATTCTAAAAGAGACAGTTTAACGAACGTTTAATGTTTTCATTAAAACTTTAATTCTAAGTTCAACCTTTACCTTTTCGTTTATTTCATTTTCAATTATTAATTCGAGGTCGGTAGTAGTAAAAATAGAGAAGTCTACTATAATGGTTCAATTTGTCAACAATTATCATACGTCCGAAGGGACCACCGAGTCGCCAATTCTTAGGTGGGCGGTTACGTCCACGACCCGACCCTAGGGACCCGACCCTTCTACGGGACCTCGTCCTTTACCGTTAGGTGAGGTCATAGGAACGGACCCTTTAGGGTACCTGTCTGCTCGGACCGCCCGATTCAGGTCCCAGATTTTGTCTCAGTCTGAGTCTCTGATTTGTTGTTGGTGTTTTCTTTAAACGATCGACAAAATGTTTTTACTCGAGTATTATGTGCGTGACAATACTTTGACTAAAAAGAGTGGATCATTCTGTAGTACCTATGGGAGGTACAAATCTGTATCTAGATTTTACAATATCAAATTCTTCAATATTATGAGATATAATATCTACAGGGTGTTTAATAAGGGGGTAAACAATTATAAGTCCGAAAAAAGGGGTATTAAAAAATTCGTCTTGTTTTTCCGACCTAGAAACATATGACTGTAAAAGTTTACTCCCCAACGACTCACTTCATCTTCAACATGCAAGTAAAAATCATCTAAAACGGTATAATGAGGGTAGTCGTTACATACTCACATAAACGAGGGATGGTAGAAGTGGTCTTGAATCACAATAATAAAGGAGACTAAAAACGATAGGTCTACCTTCTTTTTCTGTAGAACAAAACAACGAAAAATTTAAGAATAAAGGGTTACACTTCAAAATGACAACTCCGTGAGAATAGTAACTTATTTTAAAATAGTATAAAGAGATTGAATCTTAAAAAACTGATGATGTGATAATAAAACCCGGTCTAAAAAACAACAACAATTTCCGACAGAACAGGTGTAGCTTTCTATAACCATCGGACCGGAGATGGATGATCTACAGTCATTATGGTGCTGCGGACAATCACTGTGGCTTTACAGAGGGCTGTAAACGGTCTTTGTGGGGGTTAACTATTGGAGACGAGATTCACAAATTTAAACTTTCTAACGTTAAAAAATTTAGATGATTAGTTTAAATTATTGTTGTTCTAATGTCTTTAATGGAGGTTCCATAAAACAGTCCCATCTATTTGAAGTTTTGGACGAGTTCTTAGATTTGTACATTCACTTATACACAGTTTCTGTACTGTACTACTGGTGTAGGAATGTGTGTGTTAATTAAATTGGGGTCGTTTTGACTCTCGTCTCGGAAGACTGTCTGGTTTCTCTTCAATAAATTTTGGACCCGTATTATGGATGAAATAAAAGTTTCGGTTATCCGTCGAAAAAGAAGTAAAGTAAGGTTGAGGGACAAATATTGAACACTTGTCCATTTCTATTTTTCTCAACAATTTATAAATTTATAGATAAGTGACGGTTTTAGAGTTCACTCCGACAAAGAAAACTAATAAAGAAAACTAATAATGTCATAAAACTAAGTGAAACTAAAGGATTAGGTTTTGTCTGTTTACTAAAAGGATCTTAAAGGATATTGACCCCCTTTCTGAAAGAGAAAACAATCCTTCAGTTCAAGATCAAAACGGTAAAATTAAGAGAATCTGGTTTCCACGTGTATGATGAAAGGAATTCTTTTTTTTTTTTTCCTATAAGATTAACAAAATTAATGTCTCGTTTAAAGGGGTGGGAGTCTTTTCTTTGTATGGCTCTTGTCTTTTTTTGTATTCTTTTGAAATGAACTTTAAGTCGTGATTTTCATTCTGGATTATAGTGTCAAACAATAGAAATGGATAAGAATGTTTATCCAACTTTCGACGGAATAAATATTTTCACTATTTTACACCGTGTTTTTCTGTGTGTCGTTTAAGAGACGTTTCTCTGACTGGAAATCGTTAAATAAGGTCCTCATTAAAAGGTCAAAATTAATCTTCAGTCATAAGGAAAGACTACTTAAGTATTTACTATTATTTTTCCGTGGTCGGTCAGGGTGGTCCGAAGTTTCAAGGTTAAGAGATACTGTCGTTTCCCCTACCAAAATTTTTCCGTTTTACGGTCAGTACTCTAGATACACTGATAACTGTTTTAGGACTGTTGTCGTGATGGCACTTCGTTGGTTGTTTCGTTTCTCGACTGGCTTTGTCTTTGCACCTTTGGACGGGAAGAAACGTCCGGTGCCCGAAAACACTATTTTAGCGTCCCGGACTGTTTTCGAGGGACGGGACAGCGCAGTGACCGAAGGGCATGTACGGTGCGAATAGCTTTAGGTAAAAACTTAAGATCTAAACCCCTCGAATTTTGATAAGTATTTCAAGTGCAACTTTCTCTTTTAATTTGAAAGAATGAATGCTCATACGGGTGGAAGATGAGAGTAAGAGGTTTCTCTTAAAAAAAGGTTGAGGATTTTATACAATTGACTTGTCAAATACAGGATACTCAACTACTCAGTTAATTATCGAATATAATAGTAGTGTAACGACGAGTAATGGTCGAGAAAGTCCTTCGACACAAATTAATAATCTCAGGTCTTTACTTACCTCTTTGTTGTGAGGGTTGATTACGGTGAACCAAAGGATAATATTCGTGAAATTTTTTTTAGGAATATTTAGCGATCTAATTTATTGTTCGTTAACCACCACAAGAAGATTAATGTCGTGGAGACCGTTTTTGAGGTTATGTGTCTTCACTCAACTTAATACCAATTAAATAATTACCTAAACCTTGTCGTATATTATTCCAACAGTTATAACTTAGGTTACTTTACACAAATTTATTAGCTTAAAGTCTCTCAAACTTTTTAATTCGATTGAAAATCGATTCTCTTGAGTTTTAGTTTTTACACCTCTTTCCTTCATTAGTCCGGTCAGTACCGACCGATCGGGTATCTCCGTGAACTCTGTTAGTGTGTCGAAACCCTTTAGCAGATGGGATGGTTGATGGAGGACAGCCGATGTAATCCTGAAGAATGGAGACGGGTCGTGTTACCCACTCGACTACGTTAGTGAGATTTCACCACCTGGTCTTCCTCCTCCAGTCCGTTCGAGGACCTCTAAATCTGCAAAAGAATTTACTACCCCTTCGCCACTCCCGACTGAAAACATCGGTTAAGACAAAAGAAGGTAGAGATTATAGATATTAGGTCGTCATTCCTTTTATATTACACGGACAAGAACACTACTTTGGTTCACATTTTATCCAATTGTAATAAACAAAGATTTTTTTCAATAGTGATATCCGTATAGGAGACACCAGATAAAGACTTACAAATTTACCGAAGAACTACATAAAATAAGTAATTTTCTTTATCACTAGACAGTTTTTTAATATACATTGAACGGGTAGTTCATTTCAGTACCTCTCTCTCCTTGTAAATGTGATAATAAAAAACAGTCAAGGTCTAAATTTATTAATTAATCCCGAACTTCCGACTTAAATTAGAGTGCGTTCAGTAAGACACGGAGTGAGGGGATATACAACAGGAAACATCCTAAATATGTTAACCTTCTTTAATTAACACACTAATAAAAAATTACTGACATATGGAGGTTCTTGTGTATTTAAGGACTTCAGTGTCTAAATCCCTTAATCAGTGTTCAGAATCAAAATCGAAATGACTGTTCCGGTTCTTGTCACGGACGTGTGTCGTCTTTGAACCTTTCAAGGATAAGAGGTAAGTTCTCTGTTCCTAACCGTCTTACATACTTTTGCTAGGTTGATATACGACCGATGTCTTCTGAGTGAATTCTAGTTTTCTATGTTTGTCTAACTTGTACCTTTTTCTCTAAAGTACGTTTATCATTGGTTTTCTCTTGTCCACATCAATAAGATTATACCCTCTTTGTCTGAAATTTTGTTGTTGATGTTTTCCAATGTTCTCTGTTCTGTCATATATATTATTTTCCGAGTTATGTCGTTCTTTTATCTTATTAATTTTTGAGCCTGAAGGGACCACCGAGTCTGTCATTTCTTAGGTAAAAGTTACGCCTTCTGGGTCCAAGTTAAGGACCCAGTCCTTCTCCGGGACCTTTTCTTTTACCGTTGGAAGGAACGGTAAGACCTCCGTTCCGTGAGGTCATAAGAACGGACCTCTTAAAGTGTTTGCCTCCTCGGGTCACCCGATGTCAGGTACTCCAGTGTTCCTCAGTCTGTGTTGACTCACTGATCGTGAAAATGAAAGTGCGTGAATTACTGTCCAGTAGTTTTGTTTATTTCGTTTTTGGTTGTCTTAACTTCCCCTTTTATCTGTCAAGATATGATTAGCGACCTCTGAAGTCATATCGTGAGTGCTATTACTTATCTTGGTGGTCTGCCTTTTCTTCATTCCTTTCTCTCTTTAATGCGTTATGTTATTTGGTTGATCTAGTTTGTCTGCATGTGTCTGGATGAGTTGTTTTTGCTTATGTGTACGAAAAGTTTACTTGTACTCAGTAAAAGGTTCTATCTGGTTGACAGTCGGGTACTCATTTTAGAGTTATCTGTCATTTTTCAAAGGCCTGGGTTAAAGGTTATACACCCCCACCAGAGGGTGTGTTAGTTAATAACCTGTGGTCAAGTTAAGTCAAGACTTCGAGGGATGGACTTCTGTTACAGTCTAGGGTGTTCAATTCCCGAATCAGGATATTCTGTCCGGGAGTGGGGTAAAATAAAAAGAATTAACCTTACATCAACGAAATGTGACGACACAGTCAAAGATGCCATATCAATTCACTTAGTTGGTGTGTGTGTGTGTGTATGTGTAGGAGAAGGAACCTAAAGAAGGGTAAATCCAAGGACCACGATATCGTCACCAGGAGTAATCAATAGACAAAATATGTGTCATGACGTATATACAGCTAGGGTTAGAGGGTTAGATAGGGTAGGGGAGAAGGAAGGAACCATAGGTATTCAAACAAGAGACATAGATACAGAGATATAGACGAAACGTTTATTCAAGTGGACATGGTAAAAAGATCTAAGGTGTATATGCGTGGGGTGAGGTGGAATATACGGTTGACTTTCATGTCTAACGGTGGACACGAAGACTGGTGGGTCGCCATCTAGACTCCAAGGTTGCTGGGAGCACAACCCAAACTAATTAAACAATCTCACCGAGTGTCTTATGTGTAAAATGAATGATCTAATATTGAAATAATACTATCCTATATTGAGTCTTGATATCGGTCTGTTTGTTCTACGTGTCCCGTTCCATTCCTCTTTCTGTACCTTGAAGGGCGTTCTCACGGTGAGAGGGATTTTAAAGATGTAACTCTATCCGTTTCTAGATAAACTTTGGTCCTTCGTGATTGATATTAAAAATTTTCTTTCTATATTACCTATAGTACTTTTGATTTTGGAAGATAAGTAGTTTCCTATGTAATACTTTTAGATATTGGTTTAATGTCCACTCGTAATACCTCGTAAAACCACAGGACTGTGGTTTTGATCTATTTTTGAAAAATTTTTCTGATTTTAAGAAGAGAATACCAGTTTTTTTTCGTTTTTATCAATAGTTTATACTCGTTTTTATTTATTGGGTTAATTTCATCCGTTTTTAGAATTCGTCCTTGTAACATTTTATTTTATATACTTACCCATTACTTGTGTACTTTTTCGTGACTTGTAATAACCGGTAGTCCTTTTGTGTTTGATTTTAGTATTACTTTAGAGAGAACTTACAGACCATTCATACATGAGTTCGAATTGTATAGATGTTTCATTGTTAAAGACAAGAAGGGAGGAAATTTGAGAGAGAGGAGATACACACGTACACACAATCAAAGAGTCAGTACAGGCTGAGACGTTGGGGTCCTTGACATCGGACAGTCTGAGGAGTAGGTACCTTAAGAGGTCCGTTCCTATGACCTCACCCAACGGTACGGGAGGAGGTCCCCTAGAAGAGTTGGGTCCCTAGCTTGGACCGAGAGGACGTAACGTCCGTCTAAGAAATGGTAGAGTCGGTGGTCCCTTCGGGAGAGATCGGAGAGTCAAGTCAAGTCAAGTAAAGTAAAGTCAACGAGTCAGTATAGGTTGAGAAACGGTGGGGTACTTGGTGTCGTGTGGTCCCGAGGGACAGGTAGTAGTCGAGGACCTCAGGTGAGTTTTGGTACAGGTAACTCAACCACTACGATAGGTTGGTAGAGTAGGAGACAGTAGGGGAAGAGGAGGACGGAAGTTAGAAAGGGTCGTAGTCCCAGAAAAGTTTACTTATTCGACAAACGTAGTCCACCGGTTTCACAACCTCAAAGTCGAAGTTGTAGTCAGGAAGGTCACTTGTGGGTCCTGACTAGAGGAAATCCTAACTGACCAACCTAGAGGAACATCAGGTTCCCTGAACGTTCTCAGAAGAGGTTGTGATGTTAAGTTTTCGTAGTTAAGAAGCCGTGAGTCGAAAGAAATATCAGGTTGAGTGTAGGTATGTACTGGTGACCTTTTTGGTAACGGAACTGATCTGCCTGGAAACAACTGTTTCATTACAGAGACGAAAAATTATACGACAGATCCGACCAGTGTTGAAAGGAAGGTTTCTCGTTCACGGAAAATTAAAGTACCGACACTAGTGGTAGACGTCACTAAAACCTCGGGTCTTTTTATTTCGGTCGGTGACAAAGGTGGCAAAGGGGTAGATAAACGGTACTTCACTATCCTGGTCTACGGTGCTACAATCAAAAGACTTACAACTCGAAATTCGGTTGAAAAAGTGAGAGGAGAGTGGAGATCTAGAGGGATTAGGTCATACCCGAGGTCGAGAACCAAAGTGTTCAGTAGTCAATGAGTCCAGTATTACAAATCCTCAGTAACAGAGGAGTAACAGGAAGGTGTCAAAGAGGTGAGAGTTGGTCAGATAAACGTTCGGGACGGTCAAAAGTGAGGTTCTATGTAGGGTTCACGTCGTACCCACGATATCGCCACTCGTGTCGACGGAAGGTGTTACCTGGGGCTAAGAAGGGTTTGCAAGGACGAGGTACAGAACCAGGTTCGGTGGTAGAAGAAAAACGGTCTTAATGACAACGCACGAATCAGTGAGCCAGTACAGACTGAGAAACATTGGGGTACCTGACATCGGACAGTCCGAGGAGACAGGCACCCCTAAGAGGTCCGTTCTTATAACCTCACGCAATGGTACGGGAGGAGGTCCCCTAGCAGGGTTGGGTCCCTACCTTGGGTCCAGAAGAAGTAAAGTCCGTCTAAGAAGTGGTAGACTCAGTGGTCCCTTCGGGTTCTTATGACTTCACCTATCGGATAGGGAAGAGGTCCCCTTAGAAGGGTTGAGTTCTTAGCTTGGACCTAGAGGACGTAGTGTCCGTCTAAGAAATGTTCGATTCACTGGTCCCTTCGGTCTTAATGACGATGACCGAGGATTGACTTGTGGAACGATATACAAACAGGACTCACGTAAGTCATCACACTCAGTTTGACAAAGAGTGGTAAGAATTTTAAGGAGTCACCAAAGGGAACCGTGGATGTTATTTTAGGTTGAAAGAACCGTTACAGATTTCTCGTGGTGTTGTGTACAGGGGACGGACGAGACAGTGCCAATGTTAGGTAGAGACAGGAGGGTCAGTGGGTCGACACTCGAGATCGACAGGAGAAAAGACGAAGAACACAGACGGTACGGATTGAAAGGCCGAGACCCGGAAGTGAGAACTCTAAGGAGAGAAACGTCGCGAGTGGGTGGAATGAGGAGGTGAATAGGGAGTACAAAGTTGAGGTTATAGTACAGGGTGAATAGAGTCTCTAAGAATTGATAAGTTAGGAGAGAGGACAGAGGAGGTGACTTCATATTTAAGGTACTCCGTCCCCGGAGTTGACAGAAAAAGTGAAACTATTTCAGGTCCTGTCTCGTGATCCAATCCATGTACCATCCGGGAGGTATTTACGGACGACTCACTTATTTATGTGCCCATTAAATTTTAATTGTTCGTCATCACAGGGCCAAAGGACTTGTAAATCTTAAACAAACCGATGTAAAAGATCAGACATAAAAAGGTCAACGTAGTCAGGACTGAAGTGTAAAATTTGAAGAGATTCACGTAAATGTGATGTCGTCATGAGAGTGACCACAAAAGTTGTGGAGAATTAAATCCTAGTAGACATCTAAAGTAATTAAATAACAAATGACTGATAACTTCTAGTAATTACTCTACAATTTATTCTTCTTTCGTTGTAGTAAGGGATACACAACGTCGTCTTAATGATTAGTGAATTGTTTATGACTTTTTTTCCGTAATTTTTTTTCAAAAGGACGTAAATATCTGACATGACTTTTATAATTCGTTTTATATAAAATAAGTTCAGTAAGTCAATAAGGAAGGAAGTAAGTATCTTTATAAGTAAGTTTTGGAAGTAAATTCGTCATTCCAGTACCTCTCTCCCTCTTCTTTGGTTTAATTACTCAAACGTTCCTCGATCGATAGGTAAGACAAGTAATCTGACTGAGTAATCTTTTCTGGGACTACGACCCTTTCCAACTTCCATCCTCCTCTTCCCCTGTTGTCTCTTACTCTTCCAACCTACCGTAGTGACTGACTTACCTGTACTCATACTCGTTCGAGACCCTCAACCACTACCTGTCCCTTCGGACCGTACGACGTTAGACACCCCGTCGTCTCAGTCTGTTGCTGATTCACCGACTTGACTTGACTAGGTCACACAACCAAGACCATACCTCTATGTCAACCAGGAGTAATGAGTGGTCAAGATATAGACATTTAAGGAGATAAGAGATTTTGTATAAACCTTGGGGTTTTGGTTATGGGAACCACGAAAGCACCAGAAAGTGTCTGTACGTGTCCCGTCACTTTTACAACTCAAAGGACCACACGTACAAGAGTCTTTCAGACTCTGTCCTGAGAGTCTGAAGAACGAAGGTACGGTGTGACGGTTGTTGACAAGAAAAATACCAGTTAAATCACGGTGTAAAAAGTGTAAACACAAGAAAGTAACCACTCAGACTACAAATTTTACAGGGGATTCACGTCACGATATCACGATAGATCACTAGGATTCGCGTCTTCTGACACTACTCGGAATACCTCTTTTATTCACACAGTCTGTTCGAAGTAAATCCGTACTCAATATCCCAACAACCGACACTCAAGTTACGATTATTTGGTTGTTATATATTTGTTATATAATATATTCCATAGAAGTCTGTCTTTGTGAATATTTGTTCCAACCATAGTTGACCAATCACTTTCGCAACACTGGTGTACGAGAGTCCTTGGATTGGGACATAGAGGGGGTCCTCGTTACCAAGTCATAAACGATTGAGTCACAAACTCCGTGGAAATATCCTTTATTGGTGTCACTTATCACTCTTGACTGAGATACGTATTTTGACGGCCATTCATAATAAGTTCGTATCGAAGTATTTCCTTCTTACCATTCATTTGTAAAATTTTCAATTTTCAAGCATACCGACGGTCTCTCCTTTTTACCCCCTTTCTCTGTCAATCCCTCAAACCCTAGCTACCCATGTGTGACGATATAAAATTTACCTATTAGTTGTTTCTGGATAACATATCATGTCCTTTAGGACGAGTTACAATACATCGTCGGACCTACCCTCCCCTCAAACCTCCTCTTACCTATGTACATATGCATACCAACTCAGGGACACAACAGGTGGACTTTGGTAGTGTTGTAACAATTTAGCCGATATGAGGTTATATTTTAATTTTTCAATTTTTTTAATCTTCAAGTTTTATCCCCACCTCAACATCTGTCACTCCACACGGTACTTCTGCCTTCCCGTAAGGCCCGTTTTTCTTGTTGTCCATGTCTGTTTCTCGTCCCCAGCTACTAGATGTCGGAGTTCCAGTTTGGGTCGGGGGTATATGAAAACATTTGTCGACAAAATTATGAAATCGGAATAAAAGAAATTCTAAATAAATGAATGAAAACTGACACGACCCAGAAGTACCGACACCCCCGATGAGACAGCGCCACATGTCAGGAGAATAACACCACCTTGGAAAACCCGTGTACCCGAGGTCCGCGTGACCGAAGTCATCGACACCCTGGGACCAAATCGTCGAGACGTCGTGTTCCCTAGAAGGACCTAGTCCCTGACTTGAGTACTGGACACGTAACCGTCAGTCCAAGAATTGGTGATCTGGTGGTCCTTTTGGGGATTTATTTCAAAATAACCTTGTGTCGGTACAGGTAAACGATCGAGGACCGAATCTCCGTCCTCTCCGTGTCTCGCAAATCCTTTTCTTTCGTTAAACATCGTTTAGCAAGCACACCCTCTCTCTGTCATTTACTTCTGTTTGTCAACCGTCCTCAGACTACGATTCATCGGATTCCCGTCCGTTTTCCGGATGTGTCCCTGTACATACAATGTGCGCGCCGTCTGACCTCTCCCCTCTCTGATCTCCGACACTCCGGTCGATTCCCCGACACCTTTATCGCGTCGACTCTCTTCTACCCGTGATATCCCTTTCCCCTCGTTAGACTTTGGGAAAATTCCTCTGTCTTCAGTAACGTCGAAACACTTGTAAAACTGAACCTTCTCTAACTCTTTCTCCCTCCTTGTGTTACTAAGGACTTAGACTTACCCTACTTCGTCACTTACTACCACGGTAGAAAGTTCTACAGGTTCTAAGTTCTTCTCGTCGAAACTCCCTCTTCTTGTCCTAAAACCAGAACCTGAAAGGCTTGAACTCTATGTGACTCTTTAGGTTTCCATCTAGATTAAATTAGAAAGGTAAAATTTTCTACATTACTCCAAGTCCGATAAATTTATAGAACGGTTCACTCGTTGACCTATGTGTCTGGATATCTTTACCCCTCTCTGTAAACGTGACTTATTTGTCGAAACCTTCAGTAGTTTATTATTACTTTTGAGACATCAATCGAACGAATTCTTTTCGCGTTCACTACTCTCTGTGTCCCGTTCTCCTCCCTACTTTCTTGACTCGGTTATCTCCTGTGTTCGGTCCGTACTCACCTCATTCTAGAATGGTTCTCAAACGTTGTCACCAATTTGTATCTTTCTTCTCCACTATAGGTCTCGTAATGGACCTAAACTTAGGAATAGACCATACCCACTCAGTTTGAGATATGTAAATACAGAAGACTTAGGAGAAATTAGAATTGATTTCTGTCGATTTGGATGAGGTGTTGAAGTGTGGTCTTTATTCTGTCGAGACGTTCGAGTGTGAGGAACTCGGGTGGTTTTGATGAGTCTCACAATCACGTGACAGCCTCTCCCGTCTCTCCTCCATGGTTTCGTGTCGAATACAATGATGACGAGACACGATTCACTGACTCATCCTTAATTGTAGAGACAAAGTTTTTATGTCCCATTGTTTATAAAATAACTTGGGAACAACACATAGTCCGTGTCGTGACCCATGTTAGTCTCTTGTAAATTCGACTCCCCAAGAACCCTATGTAGACGAAATCCCGAATTTATGATACGAAGAGTCTCACGACCCGGTAGAAAGGACCCACGGTCTGGGGTAGGAAACACCGTCTCGTGTCGCTAGACGAATGGTTTGGGTAAAGAGAACAAACAAGACTCATGTCTCCTTCGAGTGTAAAGGGTCGGGGGAACTTCAACCCACACTGTCTTGACTACGGGGATGAAAGTCCGGACCTGACATTTGTTAGAGGGTGCCCATTAGGAGAGAGAGAAAAGGGTAAAAGATCGACCCAGTTTTGGATTCCGACGGAACCGTAGGGGCACAACTTCCACAGTCTCTGAGATAGACGACTCATTAGTAGGTCTCTCTCTATATTAGGGAGTTTGAGATGAGAGTCTATATTTGACTGAAATACGCTCATCTTTTATTTGATAAAACAACGTAATGATTCTAAATCCCACTAAACAAAGTAATGATCACAATTACAGAATTCATTGGTGAAAAAGTTGGATTTATTGTGACGTACATGATAAAAATATATTTCCCAAAATGTACACAAATTTCTGTCTTTTCTAAGGTGATAATTATTACTATCTTTTGATACCTATATTGAATTGGAAAGGTAAAATTTTCTACATCATTCCAAGTCCGACAAATTTATAGAACGGTTCCGTCGGGTGATTTAGGGATTTATAACCGAATCCCTCTTCAAGGGGGTACTTTAGTTACCACGTATACCACAGTAAACTAGATTTGTGATTCTCTGTGATTTAACTTCACTTTATATTACTAACGAATTAACTAGATGGATTGGGACGATCTTCGTCCTCGTTTTTTTTTGGGTTTTTTGTTTTTGACCGGACTATTCACTTACAAAGTCGGAATTGTAGAAAATCCATGAATACAAGAAGATCGAAGAAAAGACTCGAAGTAGTATCTGAAACGTTTTACTTAAAAAATAAAAACAGAAACTTCTAAATAAAGTTTTTTTAATTCGGTAGTGACCTTTCGTCTACTTGAGTTATAAGTTTTCTGTAGGATAGTTTACGGTAGACTTATACGAGATTCGTAGCCAGACACAGGAATCCTCCATTTCTACTTACTCGACTGGGAGTTTCTCAAGGGCCGGACCATCCACTTTGTCTGTGTATTGGTTTTGTGACGTTTTATCAATCCTCAATTGTCTATACACTTTTGATATAGACCTTATGGTTTCCTTCTCCGTACCGATAAACTATAAGGTATCCAAAGTATATTAAATTATAGGATCTCCTAGGATAAATAACGTTTCTATTAAATAGTTGTCGATCCTTATTCTGGGTTCTCTTATCATTGTTCTGACAATAAATGGTGGTGGTCAGTCGTGGAAGTATAACTAACACTGGTGATAATGACTACTTAAAAATGAAAAATTAGTATTTTTTCATTTCTGACGTATTTCACGAAGTGGTACCTTATGTTCTCTTCTGGTTTTGAAACCCCAATTTTATGAATCCCTAAGATGATCAAGGATAACGCGGTCTCTCTACACTACTTAAAGACATGAAACAGATAGTAACCCTACCTTTTCTTATTATCTTAAACTCTCTGTCTTTCCTGGAATCTCTCGTAGTTTAGGTTGTTCTACTTATTTGAAAAGAAAAGGTAACGGTTATTTGACCGTTTTAGCCTACTTATGTTGAGAAAACTCAATATCCACGAGACTACTTAACTCTGCCGGTACCAAGTCGACTTTTGTGATCTTAAAGAGGTGTGGTGTTTTTTATTTGAAAAAAAACATTTGTCAGTTAAATTCAATCCATCAAAAGTAGTGAAGATATTTATATGACAGTTGCACCCTTGTTTTTGTTACGGAGGTCTTTCTCTTTACCTACTTGAAAATGAATCAAAGGGAAACTCTAAAATTGTCTTTTAAAACGTTAAGGAATATGTACAAAATTTTTTCGTTAACAAAAACTTTTACTGACATCGGATAAAAGTTCTTCCATGACACTTTGTGAATTCTGTGTCCTAAAGAGTCACCAACTATTAGAAACAAATTATTTAGTCTATGGTTAGTCTAAAAAAAAAGATTCAAAGATGGAAGTTGTTGTTAAAACTCCGGTACAGTTTCCTTTTCCAACACCAAGGTCCACAGGAACGGGGTCGTACAGGTCAGGGGTTCCAAGACGAAGAGGACAAGAGATAGTAAGAAAATTAGATTCTGTAAAAAATTTTATGCAAAGTGAGAGTTCCTTTCCTTAAAAGATGTCCGATTCACCCCAAGTAACCCCCACCAAATTAGCGATTCAGTACAAGCTGAGAACGCTGGGGTACCTGACATCCGGTGGTCCGAGGAGACGGTACCCTAAGAGGTCCGTTCTTATGACCTCACTCAACGGTAAGAGAAGAGGTCCCCTAGAAGGGCTGAGTCCTTTACTTGGGTTCAGAGGATGTAACGTCCACCTAAGAAATGGTTGACTCGATACTCCCTCCGGGGTCTACAAGAGTTTGGCCCGAGGTATAACATTGATAGTCTTCCCCTAAAAATTTTTATATCGAATGGTTTAAGATGGGAATGGGGTTTGATGACTAGTTTATCCAGTACCCACCCTAGACCTTTGTACCTTAAAAAAAATTAAAAATTCGAGAAGTCCACATAGATTGCCCAAACCCAAGGTTGTTACGTTTAATAGTTTAGAAAATTGTCGTTTTTAAAATAGACGAAGGAATAGATGTCCTACGTTTCAAGTTCTACTATATTAAATGTCTTCTTTTTTGGAAAACGAAATAATATAGCTTTTATTGATTGTCCTGAATCTGATGTTAACAGAGGATTCTTTATTATATAGGTCCTATTTATTACGTTTTCGTTTACAAAATAATGGAGTTTTGATTAGAGACTGTATGACAACATTAAATCATCAATTACCTTAAACTGTTTTGATCCTTGACTTGATTAAGTAAATCTAGTATGAACCAACGTAGTCGTCAGAAACAACAACGACAACAAGAAAAAAATTACTGCTGGCGATCGGAGGGTATCGTCCTACTACCACCGAAAGATAGGAAGATTCAACTCCGATGACGAATAAAATCAAAACCATGTAGCATGATAGAAAGGCCGGTATGTTCTAATGTTTAATGGGATTTTCAACGAAAGTATTGATCTCGAGGTTCCCCCTAAGTTGTTCTAAAGACATACATTAAAGGGTTAACCTTCAATCGGTCTAAGAGTCCTGACGTCGGGAGTGGGAACACTTGTCTTGAGAAACTAACAATTATTAGTGTGGGTCAGTCGGTGGACCATGAATCTTTAGGAATCTTTCGTTGAATTACGAGGTACTTTTTGTACCCCCGTCTAGTGTTCTCCTCATCACAAAAGTGTCCCAATGGATGACCCCCATCCAGGGTGTTCGACTATTATATCGGTTGACGATAAGTTTCAGTAGAGAAAAAAACATAAGGTCCACAAATTATTAACTCAAGACCGTGTTTACGTACAAAGAAACTTAAAAGAGTTTTAAGTAAAAAGATTCTTTAAGGTGTGGAAAGAGTACCGAAATAACAATGGACAATACACACAATAAAAAGAAGGAAAAGTCACTGTTACAACAATTGTTATGTTGATAGACACTCGTACTCTTCCTGGGTTCTACAGTTTTACATGAGATTACTAAAAAGTGTAACTTACGTAAACTAATCAACGTTCCCCGTTGATAGTTGTGACGAACGACAGTAGACGGTGAGGTAAAAAATTTAAGTGTCTTACTCAGAGCGGACAGAAATGAGACCGGTGGCATAGTCTTGACCCTCTAGACTACGACAAAGTTCAGAGACTCGGGTACACCAAGTCAACCAAAAATCAAATCTATAATTCCGTAGTACAATAGTAGTTTTCATTTCCAGGAAGTTGTTTTGAGAAGAAGAGTTTCAACAGGGTTTGTTCTGGACTTGTACAGAGTGGACCGTCCGAAAGAAAGGAGAAAAAGATCTCCGAAGGGTCCTCTGGGACCGTCAATTTTTAAAATTGAGATCTCCGTGAGTGTTCCAAGTCTAGGACTGAATCGGTGTATGTTCGACACACAGGAGTCTGTTGAACGAATCGAATCGGAGAGACATGGAGGTGACAGAATGGTCTTCGTACTTCATTGAGATTCATGAATTGTGTCAGTCAACATCCCTCCTAATTCACCCAAACATTACAATGTATACGAGACAATAATAGGAAGATCAAGGAGGACAAGATACTTCCAAAGGGAGTGACGAGGCCCAGTGTAGGTAAAGGGATTTGGTAAGATACGGTAAATTACTCATTCGTGTGTAACCTGTGAATTATATATACAGTCATGTACGACGATATGTATAATATAATATTATAGAGGTTCTCTAACTCCTTGACCTAAGAATCTGAAGACATACCTTGTGTCACGACACTGGGTGACACATATATATATTGATAAAAAACCACTTCGACTCTGATGTTTTAAGATTTTCCCTCTAATAAGTTCTTTTTACCCTTTAAGAAAAATTTTTTTTTCATTAAGACTGTAGGTTAACGTTTATTTAGAGTAGTTCTTTTTTTTTCTTTTTCTTCATCGCTTTCTTCGGTTAAGAGACTCTGTGAGTTCAAAATTTTACCTTTATAAGATTCCTACGATTCTTCCCGAGAATTGGTCTACTTTCTCCGTACCTGAATATTCTTAACACAGTCTTTCCGTTTTCGGGGTTCACTTGACTCCGAACTACTCTTTTTACACTCCCTGTTGTTTCTTTCGAAAATGTCAACATAAGTCTTGTACTTCAACTGTCCCGATTCGTCGAAAGCCGGAACCCGACCACCAGATTCAGCTACCTATTGGTTCTCCTTCTTGTCTCGACACATTCCCGCCCCCCACCCCCACCCCCGCCTAAAGATCGGGATTTCCCTACCTCGTGTCTAGTCATTTTCTCTTGTGGTCCTCCCTCAATTTCTCGAGACTCTAGTTTCCGTTTCTTGTCTCCGTCCATCGGACCACCACTTTGTTATACTCGGAACCCAAACTTGAACCAAGACTGTCAGTGATCGACACATTGGAACCCGTTCAATGAATCGAGCGACTGTGTTGGAGAACTAGACATTTCGTCTCTATTTTACGAGAGAAGTATCCTCTTTAAACATTCCGATAAATTTGTGTTATACAATTTGTAAATTGGGTCATCTCCCAGACTTATTTAATGTCATCACCGACAACAGAAATTTTATTATGAATATAATCACGATATCATTTCCCGTAGGTCTAAGACAAGTCCCCGAGTCCAGACGACGGGACGCACTTAATATGGGGTTTCCTGGTTCTCTCTAAGGGTTCCCTTAACTAGTTGGAGGTGTTCCATCTTAGACTTCTTAGTCTCTTTGGAGTCATAGGAGTCTATCCTCCGGTCGTTTACGTGAAACTTAAAAGTTTGCTCTATTCCTCTTTCGACCTTACGTACTTGTCTACTCGACTGGCCCTACCAACTTTTGTGGATCTCTTCCTTGTGACTATCGATTCTACCTGTTGTTTTTTCAGTACTGACCGACTGAAGTAAAGGTCAGTGGAGGAGGTTGTGTGTGTCTGTGTCGAAAACAAGATTTAGGTTATGTATCTGATCCTCTATTACTGTTACTCGAGGGAATCTTATCTCTTTGGAAGAGATACACGGACCGTGGATCATGGTCCGTGAGTTACAAACGACTAACTTACTCACCCACTTATTTAGTTGTTTATTTATTTACTTTCTCCTATACGGTTGATATAGATATAAAGGTATTCTATATGTTGTCCTACGGTTTTATAACGACACCACCTTGTCTTTCTCCTGTCACGGGACTCCCTCTAAGTCTTAACTTGTTTTGGACTATGGGTTTTCCATGACTAATTAGTTAAGTACGGTTAGTTTATTCGTCGGACGAAAGTCTAGAGTGTCGAGGGAGGTACCGAGACACGAAAGTGACACAGAAATTTTATTTAATGGTCCTACTTACATACCTTTTGTATGAGTCGTTAAAATGATTGTTGAACCTAAATCCTTTCACTTTCACAATCAACGAGTCAGCACGTAGGTTGAGACCCTGGGGTACCTGACATCGGACGGTCTGAGAAGACAGGGACCCTAAGAGGCTCGTTCTTATGACCTCACCCAACGGTAAGGGAAGAGGTTCCCTAGAAGGGCTGGGTCACCAACTAGGGCCTAGAGGGTGGGACGTCCGTCTAAGAAATGGTAGACTCGGTGTGTCCTAAATCCTTCCGGTAGTCTTTGATCTTAATCATTTAGGGTACCCGTCTCCTCGGACCATCCGACGTCAGGTACCCCAACGATTCTCAACCTGTACTGACTCGCTGAAGTGAAAGTGAAAAGTGAAAGTACGTAACCTCATCCTTTACCGTTGGGTAAGACCACAAGAACAGACCTCTTAGGGTCCCTACCCCCTCGGACTACCCGACGTCAGATACCCCAGCGTGTCTCAACCTGTCCTGACTTCGCTGAATCGTCGTCGTCGTCTTAATCATAAATTTGTATACATTACCGGACCCTGTTACCTTTTCTAGAGTCTCCTAATTGACAAACTTGTATTACTGAGTATAGACTGATGATGTAATTTAATATGTTTGTCGGAGGTATTTGGAATAAACCACATCAGGAGTGTCATCTCGACATCATCCAACTTACCACCGAGGGGTTTTCTAGACGGGTGGGTCTTGTGTGCCCACACTGAAGTAATCCTTTTCTCCCCGAAGTGTCCACGTTGATTCTAGTTCAACGCTATTCTAGGAGAACCTGAGCCTGCCTACGATTTCGGTCACTGTTACCAACAAACCTTACTTCCCCTATTCTGTGTCTCTGCCACTACACCGTCACCCCTGTTTCTACCTCCCTACGAAGATATTCGGTTCCCTGTGACTCCCGACGGTCGTCGGTGGTCTTCGGTCCTCTCTGTATCCGTTTCCTAAGAGGGAGTTTCTGAGGGGACTACCACGTCACCAATTCTTAGGGGGACGGTTACGTCCCCTGCACCCAACTAAGAACCAGGTTCTTCTAGGGTGTACGGTTCCTCGTTGATTCGGACACACGATGTTTATGACTCCGGTACTTGACTTTGATGACTTCAGACGTACGGGATCTTGGACGCGAGACGTTGTTCTTTTCGGTGACGTAACTCTTCGGATGTGCAACGTTGGTTTCTCATCGGGGACGTACGTGCGGCGTTGACCTCTTTCGGACACGCATCGTCACTACTGGGTCACACCGGTTTTTATTTATGTGTTTTAAATTTTGTTGGTGTTTTTTTCCTAAGAGGGAGTCTCGGACTTTCGTTTGTCTTGGTTGGGAGGACTATGGGATCTAAAACCTAAAGGTCGGAGGTCTTGATACTCTCTTATTTCCAGATGACAAAATTCGGTTCACTCACTATGAAGTAACATTGTGGAGATACTTTAATTGTGTTTGTGGTAAGTAAAAAATAAGATAAAATACAAAAAAAAATGTTTCTTTAGTTTCAGTCTTTACATTGTTATAAGACTTTTTGAATAAACTGTATATACACAACATACGGATGATACATGGTCCGTAATAAGATCCACAACCCTAAGTCGTCATTTATTTTGTAAGAACTGGAAGTCCTTAATGACAATATCAACTCCTTCTGTCTGTCGGTCATTATTTTGTTTCACTTGTACAAAACCCCGGTCATCTGACTGCACCGACATTTCAAACCACCGGTCCCATTTCTTTGATTTTGGACATTTACGGAGTTCCCATATTTTAGTTTGAGATTCGGTTTAGGTGTTAGTTGATCCGAAATTCGATATCGGTTAGTAAAGGAAAGAGACGAAGACGTTCGAGAGATATATTTAGAAGGTAGCAACCTTACGAGGATTGATGAAGACCAAACGACGACGGATTAAACTTAGGTAAAAACGAGTATAGGCGAGAATTTTAGACATTATTGTGGAGTCGAACAGAAATCGTTACACTGTACTGTCCGGCACCACCCACGAGGACTCCTTTGAGTTCGTCCGACACCTTCTGTCCGTCGAGATAAGACATCGCGCTCCCTTCCCAAGAGACTCTTCCCCGTAACCTCGTCTCTAGGTTTACGACACTGCCTCACCCGGTTCGTATCTTCTCTCAAAGTTTTCTGTGCGGGTGGGGTTGCAAGTGGCGTCGTGACAAATATTATCGGGTCTGTCCCTTCGTTGAATCTACAGGAAACTGTCTCCTGACCTATTTGTTCTACACCACGTATCTATGTTACCTTATAATGAGCCGGTAATTTTTCTCACTTTATTACGGTAAACATCGTTGTACCTTCCCGGATCTCCAACGATATGACTCACTTCATTCAGTCTGTCTTTTCCTCTTTGTAGTATACTACATACTACCTTGTATGTAGTATGGGGAACATACACCTTGGATTTTTCTTTCCTATGTTTACTTGAATAAATGTTTTGAGTATCTGAATCTCTTGTTTGAATGTCGACGGTTCCCCTTTTTACTCATCCATATCAATTCCTCAAACCGTCCCTCTACATGTATGACGTCATAGACTTTACGTCTATTGGTCGTTCCTGGAGGACATGCCGTGTCCCTTGAGACGAGTTACAATACACCGTCGGACCTACCCTCCCCTCAAACCCTCTCTTACCTACGTACATATATATACCGACTCAGGGAGACGACAGGTAGATTTTGATAGTGTTGTGACAATTAGTCGATATGAGGTCATATTTTATTTTTCCAAAAATTTTTCCAGGATGTCGTCCAAAAATTACTCAAACTCCTTGTGTTCCGTAGGTCCCTACCTACCTCACTTGTTCGCCCTTTTATCAAACTTGTTCCTCTCTTAGTGTCCCACCTCCCTTCTTTACCAAACACAACCCCTAACATCCGGAACAGTCATAAAGTAGAAAACGAGACTTAATTTGTTATTCTGTAACCTCTTAAAACTCGTCTCCTTATGAGACGAGACTGTACTGAATTTTACTAGTGGACCTGACGACATCTCTTGACTGCCATTTCCCCGTACACACCTTCCTTCACTCCTGCGGTTAATCCTTCGACGACGTCTTGGGTCTATTCTTGACTACGTACCCTTAGACTCTCCAAAACTACCTCCACCACTCTATACTGGTCGAAGGTCTTTACAAACTTCGACTTTTCTGAAACCTCTCACCTCAGTTCCGACTAAAATTCCAAGACCCAGACTCGTTGACCTTCCTACCGTAACGGTTAATGACTCTACCTTTCTAATCGATTGATTGACATGTCATCCTTGAACTCGAGTCCCGTCTGGACAGGTACGGGTCACCAGTCAGTTAAGTGGGGTCTGGAGGGTCCTCATTAACCGAGACAGGATCTTAATGTCGGTTTTTTCTTCTTTTTCTTTTGTGAGAGTGTACATTTCCTACCCCTTTCCATTGTCGTCCTTGTCCTGACTCGTCGGTACATTAATTTTGAGAATCTTCAAAGTCGACTCCGGTTCGGATGTAGTCAGGAAGTGTCCGACCGTAACGGCTCACGTTACAATGTGACGGAAGGTTCTCGGTAGAACCTAGAGTCATCTAATTTCGTGCCAACTCTATCGGTTCGGATCGTGCTACGAGTTAAGGGTCTCAATGCGAAAAATTGTTCATCTTGCCTGTTCTCTCTTTCTTGAGTCTCCGGTTGTCAGTCTTCTCTTCACACACAGGTTTCTGAGCTTTCAACTCACTCTGTCCAAACCTCTTTCCACTTCCACTCTGTCGTCTCTCTTCTTTCACAAGACACTTTACCTCCTATTGATACGATACAGTGTCCTCGTGACTCTCCTAACTTGCACTATTACATACACTTTGGTAAAACAGTTACTCGTTTACGAAGTGTTTACAATTCGTGGCAATAATTTTCACTTCCGAACAGTACGTCTTCTCCGACATCTACACGAGACACATCGGGGTTCCCCACCTCCACCCTGATTCTCAATTTTCGTAAAGACAAGTCTCTTTTCTTGAGAGGTGACTACCTTTCCCATCAAAGTCAGTTAACTGAAGAAGTTCAGACCTTTGCAAGTTTTCGTCTGGTCGACTTCTAAACTAACTATGTTTCCGTTTTCCCCCTAAAAGGGTGGATTACCAGACATTCCAAAAAATAAACAAAAACAAAAACATCGTTGAGACTCCGATACCATCGTCGAATTAAAAAGAAATTAAAAGGACTTCATATCAACTAAATGTTACAACCTAATTAAAGACGACATGACGTTTAACTAAATCAATACATATATATATATATAAAACAAACAAACAAACAAACAAAGGTACTACCAAATAGTGTCCCATGACTTATATCAAGGGACACGATATGTTATCCTGGAACAACAAATAGGTAGAGACCACCGAGTCTACCATTTCTTAGGTGGACGTTCCGTCCTCTGGGTTCAAACTAGGGTCTCAGTCCTGCTCAGGGACCTCTTCTCTCACCAATGGGTGAGGTCATAAAACGGACCTCTTAAGGTACCTGTCGGACCGTCCGATGTCAGGGACCCAGTGTTTCAACCCGTACTGACTCACTGATTGTCAAAGTGGAAGTACATATTATGAAACGTTGTTACAAAAGAGGAATAACGAAGATATAACCTAGGACATCGTGTAAATAGGGTGTTTTTCTATGAAGTTGAGGGTTTTAATTAGACATTTCCTTTCGGAAGGATGTTCCCGGGTCAATACGGTCCATTCTATCAGAGGTCTATCTTAAAGGATATCTTCTCAAATTTCTTTAGCTACGAGGGATTGAGTAGTTTTTGGTTACTAGTTTATTTTTCGGTCATTATTAATACATAGAGTGGTTTGGTACCTTCACAGAAATTTGGTCCCTTTGAAAAGAAAACTTTTTGACCTTTGTTATATTTAATAATAACCTATTGACTATTTGTGGTGGTACTACTTTACAAGAACAATCCTATTTTATTAACTCTACTATTAATCCGTATTAATCGTAATAATACTCAGTTAGTATAAAGTCACTTTTCTTCTTTTGTATAAACCGATTTTCCTATATTAAAACAACAACCATGAAAAGTTTAAGAAAGACCAAGTCGATCCAGTGAGTAACATAAACGGTTAGTTAATAAAATCTCTACTGATCTCTAAAGGTAAAATTGTTTTCGGGTAAAATCGTTTGTCGTCTCGAAAATCTTCGGGGAGATGAACTACGTAGGCTTTAGAAAAGTGACCGAGAACAGTGAGGGGACGATTAGGCATATAGAGTATTACTGATGACTGTCACAGTCTCCGTTCGGTTGTTGTTCTACTGTCACAACTCTTCTTCTCTAATGAAATAAAAGAGACAAAATAATATGTTGAGTATATAAACAGTCCCCTCCCTAACAACCCCTCTTATTATAAAATCGTATCTTTTTTTGTTAGAAAAAGTAAAACGGTATAATAGGTCTTATAAATATCAGTGTAAATAATTAAACCAGTTAAGGATAGATGTGTGTGATTTAGGGGGTTTCCTAAAATGAAAAAGGAAGATAGAAAGATTTTCTTAAGAATCCTACGACCAATTTTTTTCTCTCTCTCTCATCTTTTTTAATTTCATTTCTTTTCGTCAAGTATTATTTTCTTCTGTCTTTATGTCATAACCTGTTCAATCCGTCAACGAAGTCAAGTCAAGTCAAGTCAGCGAGTCAACACAGGCTGAGAAACGTTGGGGTACTTAGCGTCATGCGGTCCGGAGGGACAGGTAGTGGTTGAGGGCCTCAAGTGAGTCTGAGTGCAAGTAGCTCAGGCACTGCGGTAGGTCGGTAGAGTAGGAGACAGCAGGGGAAGAGGAGGACGGGAGTCAGGGAGGGTCGTAGTCTCAGAAAAGGTTACTCAGTTGAGAAGCGTACTCCACCGGTTTCATGACCTCGAAGTCGAAATCGAAGTAAGGAAGGTTTCTTTAGGGTCCCGACTAGAGGAAGTCTAACCTGACCAACCTAGAGGAACGTCAGGTTCCCTGAGAGTTCTCAGAAGAGGTTGTGGTGTCAAGTTT